>LPNX010794511.1:236790-263243 GCA_001517045.1 Pseudotsuga menziesii | reverse complement strand
TTCTTGGGATGTCTGTCCAGTCCGTTCCACCTGTCAGCTTGTCTCGAAATCTAGGTAGATCAGATGGCTACAATTAGGGGCCCATGTTTCATTTCTAAAGTCAGCCACATAAACTAATCTATGGGCCCTGCCTCCTTCTACCCCGAGGTTGGTAAGGAGGTTTGACACCTTGTTAGCATCCCGTCTTACATGGCTAAAGGAAACCACTTTATTGGAAGAAACAAGGGTCCTCAAGAGGTCTAATCTACTCGAAATCCTCTAGCTTGATGATATTTTCTATGTGGATTTCCCATTGGAAAGTTTTCTCTCCAATTATAACTTTTGGAATCCCCTTCCACTATAGCTGTTAGCCAACCTTCGTCAACTGTGAGCTTGATCCCCTGAATGAGGCCTTCCAATTCCACATATTTGTTGGTGTCATGACCACTATGAACAAAGAATACTTTCAGAATTACTCGTGCATCATTCCTACAAACATCCTCGAACCTTGATACTCTCAATTTTCCTTTGGTTTCCCTGTCAAAATTGATTTTGAATGAGTGGAGTGGTGGGGGAGACCAAAAATTCATACTAGATGGTTTGCAAATTTTGTCCCTCCTCCTAAGCTCATCCAATTCACTTCTTCCTATACCACAACTAGTCGCAATTCAATATTCCTCCTCAGAAAAATTCCTTTCCTTTCTCTCCCCATTGCATGCTTCTAACCATTTCTAGGAGATTCTTGACCAGTCTTCGCTAGAACTCCTCTTCATTGAAATTCATGTCCCAGAATATGTGGTTGTTTCTTTCCTTCCACACATTCCACATAACCATCCCTGGAAACATCATCCAAAGAGTCCTTCTAATTGGGTTTTTAAATGTTTTAAGATTCCATTCACACAATGACTGATCCGGTTGGTCTCTTAATCGATTTCTCCTCTGAAAGACCGTGGCTCCTCTATCCCATAGTGAGTCCATGAAGGGGTAGTTGTCAAGTAGGTGCTCCATATTTTCTTCACTATTGAAGCATATAACACATTGTGAGGGTCCATGAATCCCTCGTTTACTTAGGTTTTCTCCACTTAGGTTAAAATATTTCCACGACACCTCAGGAACCCTTTACCTTCACATATATTTTGTTTCAGCTCTAAGATTACAAACCTCCATCAATAATTGAATATTTGGTGAATTAATTAAGACAATATAACACCCAATAGAAGGAACGAAGATCGTCTTCGGGGATTAGACCCTCCATTCCAATATGGTTTGACCATTGCCTTTGTTTCCTGAAGTGGTGATCCTCCCAATATTGGCAAACCTTGTTTTTTCCTTCTTCCATCCTTCCAGCCCTAATAGTCTGCCATCTAGGTTGATCTCCCAATTTGGGAAGCTGATTCCAAGAATCATCCCAAAAATTGGCTAGCTCATCATCACCTATTTCCTAAAATCTATTCTCCTAAACAAGCTTTCGGCGCAATTGGGATTTTATCCATATATGTGATCTTGGCCTCTCCTCATTGTATCGAATCAGGTGAGCATTAGTTTTGTCCCTGGCATATTTTACATGCCACAATCTCTCCCAGGGTTCCATCTTGTGATTGCACCAGTGCCACCAAATTTTAGAGCCTTGGATCTCACTCATAATTTCAACATCCCTAAGGCCCAAACCCCTCCTTTCCTTGGGGCTGCAAATTTTGTCCAATCCTACCAAGGAAAATTTGGACTTCTATCCCCATCCTCCCCAAAGAAAATTCCTCTTGATGCTTCTAATTTCCTTTATAACCGACTTTGGATACAAGAGCACGGAGAAGAGGTAAATTGTCATTGCTTGAAGAACAACTTTAACCACGATTAACCTACTGGCCAATTTTAAAGGAAAAATGATCCAACTTGATAACCTGATTTCAATTCTACCTAAAAGGTATTTCCAGGACACTTTTCTAATGGTTCCATCCCCTAACGGAGCCCCCAAGTATTTGGATAGGAGGGTTCCTTTGGAAAAACCCAGAATCTGAACTATATTCCTATAAGCAAGAGGAGAGGTATTGAAGAAAAAGACCTGCATTTTGTCAGCGTTAACTTCAATCCCTGAAGCCTTGGAATTTTCTTAAAAGTTTGAGCCTCTTGGACTGAAGGGTTCCCCATTTTCATTGTGTCATCCACGAATTGGTGGTGAGTTTGTTTATCCANAAGGAAAATTAATAAAATAATAGTTAAAATAATAAAATAATATTTATTAATTTTGGAGGAAGAAAAGAAAAACTACTTTTTTGTTCGTATTTTTGACATATCTTCCCATTTTTTTACTCAAATTTCGATCGGGAGAGCTCGTTGGATGTGGAATTAAATTCCGCATCCAACCACTTGAAATACTTTTGACGCACCTCGCTACCCCAAAAACAAGAAATACTTGAAAAATGTGATGATGACATTTTCGCATCCAACGAGTACACACTCAAAATACTTTTGACGGGCCCCGCTACCCCAAAAATAAGAAATACCTGAAAAGACGTGATGATGATGTCATCATCACATTTTTTCAGGTATTTGTTATTTTTGGGGTAGAGGGGCCCATCAAAAGTATTTTGAGTGGGTACTCGTTGGATGCAGAATTTAATTATTTATCCAACGAGCTCTTTCAATCGAAATTTGAGTAAAAACACAGGGAGATATGTCAAAAATACAAACAAAAACAGTAGTTTTTTTATGATACCTATCCACAAATTTATATTAAAAAATTATTTAAGAGCTGCTCCCTTTTTGAATTTTAAAGAATTTTTATTGGCTAATACATGATGACATGGAATTCGTATTATTTTTGGAAGGCTTGTTTTAAACTGAAATTTCCTCTATTGCCATCGTGAAGGTCATGCCTATAGATCTCTCCAATTGTAGACTATTCCTGGAGAAGCCTACTCAGCCCTTCCACCATTAGGATGAAGAGAAAAGGGGAGAGGGGGTCCCCTTGTCTGATTACCTGAGATGAATGAAAAATTATCGTTAGTGATCCATTCAATAGAATAGAAAAAATAGGAGTGGATACCAGATTCATTATCCAATCCACCCATTCCAATCCAAAACCATACGCTTACAGAATATTTCTCATATACTGCCAACTTAATTTGTCACATGATTTTGATATATCCAATTTTATCAGCATCCCTAGTTTCTTAGTCACCTTCAAAGAGTCAATAGTTATTGAAGCAAGATGATCCCATCCAATATCTACCTTCCTTCCACAAAGCCTGATTGTTCGGGGTTGATCAGACTTGGGAGGACCGGCTTTAATATATTGGCTATCACCTTAGTTATAATTTTTTAAATCACATTGCAAAGGGAGATGGGTCTGAAAATACCTAGAGACTCACCCCCCTCCCCTTTCGGAATCAGGGCTAGGAAAGTGGCATTAAATGACTCTAGGAATCCACATTTACTCCTCGATTCCTCCACTATTTCCATCACTTCCTCCTTTATCGGGTTCCAAAAAAGTGGAAGAAATTGGTGGTGAAGCCATCTAGCCCTGGTGCTTTTACTAAGGCCATATGATGCACAAATTCCTCCACTTCCTGCATGAATAATGGTTTAACCAAAATCTCATTATGCTCTCTGGTGATCAACCTAGGGATGATTCTAGTGATCCTAGCTATTTCCTGGCTCCTATCACCTTTGTCCTCAGTCATTATCCCCTCAAAGTGGTAAAACAACTCTTCCTCAATGTCACCCTTGGATTCAACCTTGATGCCATCAAATTTCCTTAGTTTATGAATCTTCGACCTATGTATTTTTTGGATGACTGAATTATCAAATAATTTGGTATTATTCTCGCCCTCCTGTAGCCATTGATTTCTATATTTCTATTTCCATAAGATCTCCTCCTATCTTTTCCTAGCTTCCAACTGATTCAACATATCTTTCTCCTTCTGCTTTAGTTCCTTGTTCCATCCTTCATCCATTCCTCTCTGGTGGACCTGCTCAATATCCTCAATCAATCTCTTCTTATCTTGAAAAATGTTCCCGAAGTCTTCGTTATTCCATGTGCGAATTTTGGCTTTGAGAACCTTTAAATTTTGTTGGAAACGATACATTCATGTACCTGTGGGGGGAACCAATTCCTTCCACCACTGACCCACCAATTCCTTGAAGTATTTATCCTCCAACCAAAATTGTTCAAACTTAAAAGGTTTTCTCAAGATGGAATTCAACCAATCCTAGTTGACACTTATAGGCCAATGATTTGACTCCGTAGCAGGGAGGAAACTGGAGTTTATTTCCCTAGTACCTCTGGAAATTTCCTCTATTACCATAAATTCGTCAAGTATCAAAGCCATAAGGTGTTCTCCCCCATGCTTATTGTTCCAGGTGTACCACCCATCACCTATTTCGAGATCTATAAGAGGATTGTGGGTTAAAAGGTTCATGAATGCTTCTTGGAACCTATCCAAGATACGCCTTCCACCCTTTTTATCCCCGAGGGAAGTTATCAAGTTAAAATATCCTCCTATAATACAGGAGCCTTCACAGGCCTGATTCTTTATCCAATTTAGGAAATTTAAAAAAAAACTGTTTTCTGAGGGAAATTACTTGGGCCATTAACCTTCACCAAGTGGCCCTTTCCCTTGAATCTAAGACACTAAAATTGGATATAAGAGAGAATTGGTTGGCCCTCCATTCCAAGAGATAGATGGATTTTGGTTTCCAAAGAATGACTATACCACCGGCCATTCTTGCAGCATCACTTTTCATAACCCTACTCCCTTTCCAAATCTTCTACCCCAACTTCTCCATTACTTATGAACCAAACTTTGTTTCTTGTAAAAAAAGAACATCTAGATTTTCCTACTTGACCTTCCTTGTTAAGTTCTTTATTTCCCTGGGATGGTTGCATCCCCTAATGTTCCAGGAGACAATATTCATTGATTAAACTTATTTACTTTAGAGAATGTCACCATTATCATCGGATACTAGCCTGATTCTATTAACTTTACTCCTACCTTCACAATCCTTTGCTTATTCGTCTTCCTTCCTCTTTTCAGATCCTCCTCTGGATATTTTCTTTTGCTTCCTTTTCGAGGATCAACAAATATCCCCAATTGTTGGTGAGCTCCATTTTTGATGATTGCTTCATGGATTAGTTCCAGTTGTCTTCTAGAAACATACCCCTGACCTTTCTTATCACATTCCTTCTCGATCTCGTCCAGGTCAAGCTCACCCAACTCCATTTCCTCTGCGTAGTCTTGTTCCATTGCCTCAATCTGGTATTCCTTCTCCTCCCTGCTGAATGGTCCCAATCCCTTTCCACCATTTTTCCTCTTTGGTTTCTCTACCTTATTCCTTTATTCCTCTACATCCTCTCCTTTTTTCTCCATGGTTTGAAAAGGGTTGGTGTTAGCAGTCGCCTTTCCCCAGTTTTCTTTCACTGTCTTCTGCTGCACACCCACCTTGTTTTTTTTTCTCTGCACTTGCATGAATCCATCCCCATATTTCTCTCCTCCCTAGGTTCGTTTGGAGATGGGTGGATCCTGGGACAGCTGCGGGTAGTTCCTACAAAAATGGTTGTACTCATGGCATTGTGTGACACCTGAAGAGAAGTTGCTCATAGTTTATCGGCTCAGCCCATTCTTCATCATCCTAGTTCATGATTATAGCTTCCTGTAAATCCTTTGATAGATCCATGTAGACATTGATCCAGGTAAAATCCGTATAAGGATTTTGTTTTTTCTGTTCTGCAACTTTGAAAAATTCCTTGATCATATTACCAATGTCTTACAATATTTCTAGATCCCAGTATTTGCAGGGAAGGGAAAACAACTAGATCCAAACTGGAGCAACCTTCATTTCCTCTATTTCTGAATTAAATCTCTCTTTCCATGGTCTTAGATACAACCCTACTGAGAAGAAAAAATAGGGCCCTCCCTCAAGAACCCTATCTCGATCTTCCTGGTTGAAAAATATGATCGTAAAGAAACCCTTTGATCCCAGATGGAGATAATAGTGACCTTTAGGGTTCCAGTTACTCTTTATCCAATGAACTAGATCTCTCTCATAAGGTCAAACCCCCACAAAAATACCAATGAGGGATTTCTCCTTCCATAGCTCAACTTTTCCTCTAATCTTGTCAGATCTGATCTGAATGGTCGGTATAGTTTGTGTTTTCGGGAGTCAGCCTCCCAAACCTGATCGCCTTCCATTAGCTTTTCTAGCTCCACTACCATCCCTGATCTCGGTTATTCCATTCGTTTCACCAAGTACCTGGCCCTCGACGTTTGTTTGTCTCCATGAGCAGCCGTGGGGGTGTTACAACCCCCACCCAATGCAATATCCATGAAGACTCTTGCGCAAACTCATATTCGCAGATCTCCACCCCTTAGCATCCCTCGACCAATTAAGAATAAAATACTACTCTTTTCGAGTTTAATAATATATATCCTTTTTATTGTGAGAAAAAGTTTTCACCTCAAAAAAGAAATTGTTGATTGTACAACATCAGGAGTCATTCTCCATACTTGTGAGTAATATCAAGCCAGACTTGTGAGTCATATCAAGTCCTATGTATACTCATATGATTGAGGTGGTGATGCTTTATTGTAAATATTGGCTGAGCATAAATTCCTCTTGGTGAATCCAATCATGCTTTAACCCGTGGGGTTGGAAATAGGACCGTAACATATGAGACTAAATTGGGACAAATTTTCATACCTTGAGGAGTATAAATTTCAGAGTTAAAATAGAAGTATGACTAGATGGCTATGTTGTTTGTCTAGCATCAGGATTTATTTTCCAAGACTTGTGTTGTATCAAGTTAGGGACGTGTGTGGTATCAAGTCATGACATTCTATTGTATCGTCCTTCTATGTATCCTCATATGATTGAGGTGGTGATCTTGTATTGTAATTCTTGTGAGTAATATCAAGCTAAGTCTTGTGAGTAATATCAAGACTAGAATTGTGATTAATATCAAGTCAAGTATTCTCATAGAAGTACCCTATTAGAATGGATCTCCAATTTTTGAGATGATCTTGTGTTGTATCAAGATTGAAGTCTTATGTTGTATCAAGACTCTGGACCTCCATTTGTTGAGGTGGTTATACTATGTCATATATTTCTAGTCATGGTCACTGAGTGTTATAAGTCTCCTTTAGGGCTTAGCTACCCCTGGAGTGAATTACTTTAGCACATGGCTATATGGCCCAAAGTAATATATATGATCATCAATATGTATGGAATAATAATTCTAAGAATGATATCATAAGATGTATAAATAATACATAAATGGACCATGCATTAATTATTTAATTATAATGAGATAAAGCATAGAGAA
This sequence comes from Pseudotsuga menziesii, assembly GCA_001517045.1. Lineage (NCBI taxonomy): Eukaryota > Viridiplantae > Streptophyta > Pinopsida > Pinales > Pinaceae > Pseudotsuga > Pseudotsuga menziesii. Next base: position 255,946 of record LPNX010794511.1, on the reverse strand, counting down.
AGAGAATTTAAATTTCTCATGGAAAATGTATGAGTGAACTCAATTTATAAAACTTTAGTAAAATATGAATGTCTCAATAAATGCCTCGGTCAAAGAATCAATTGAACTATTAATGAATGTAATCAGTTAAGTAAAGAATAGTTTAATGTTCATCAATCAACATCCATCATTTAACTAAAGAGATCCATGCAAAAGTTAATAATAGAAACTGTGCATGGATGGCACTAAGAGTGATGCACTGATGACACTTAAGTTATCTCATTAACTAAGTGATAAACAATCAATTAACAATTGAGTTAAAGTTAACATTCAGTTCAAGTATGCTAACATTCATTTCAAGTTAGTTAAAATTTAATTCATGTAATTTAACATTTACTTCAAGTTAGTTAACATTCACTTCAAGTAAGTTAACATTCATTTAAAATTTAGTCAACATTAAGTTCAGGTAAGTTAACATTCAGTTTAATTCACTTAACATTCAATTCAAGTGAGTTTACTTTGAGTTGAATAGAATGAACATGCTGGCACCAGGATTTGAGCCCCCAAGGTTGAGCGAGGGGAAGCCACTCCTGGGAAACAACATAACCGCTTTAGACCACGCCTCCGACCCTGTGCAGTCATAGAGGGATCTCTCATTTGTCACCGGAGTCTGATCCACATAATATGTTCAATCTCATGTGTCACCAGAGTCTATTCCACATAGGATTTTCAATCAGCATAATCAAGGGGCTAGGATCCTGAATGGGGCAAAGTATGTTGAGGAAAGGAGTATGGTGGGATTATTGGGGGCAAGGGACCATGGGAAAATGGAGTCAAAACCTGCATAAGAAATGACTACAAAGGGAAAGAATGACATGGGGTTGCAAACAGAGGCAAGATAGCCGCTGATCTCCCAATAAGGAGATATTTAGCGGGCAACTAGAGGACATGAAGGGACAGTCCATCGCATGGAGCACCAACAAGATGAATTCCATGCAAATTTATAAGAACCATTGATAAATTCTTGGAACAATAGAAGGAGCATAGCGAGTATGAATTCCTAACCGTTATACACTAAGTTGTAGACATGAAAGCAATCAACAAACTGGAATGGAAACAGGAAACACATTTACACGTAAAGGAAAATTCATATTGGGAAAAGTAACAACACATGAATCTATGCCATGAGAAATAGTTCTTTCACTGCAATTTATTCATACACAGGTATCATTTTTTACAAATGGGGAGCCTCAGCCCGGGAATGTTTCCCAATCCAATTCACTAACTCCTTTCTCCCTTTATCAGGAGCGTTTTTATACAATCCTATTGCTGATACTACCAAATTAAAAGCTATTACAAGTCACCATCAGGCGTTAACAGCGCAAGGAGTGGACTATCGCCATGTTTTACAAATATAAACAAACATTATGGAGATGTGGCGCATGATAACACAGGCTTCCAGGATGGTCCCAAGGGCGTCGAAAGCTTCCTATATTTAACATGTTTCGCAATCCAAGAAGGAAGCTTTGATCGTGCATGTTTTCTCACATGAAGCGATTTGGAGCTGTTGATCCACCTTGGATCAATCGCAGCCTTTGCTTATGACCCCTGGCCAATGCTAACAGTGTGCCTGTTTCTTTCCTTGTTGAAGGGCGCCCATACAAGATTTGAAGGACTGGGACCCCTATCAAACCTCTGTCAAGCCCTTATATCAATTGTTAAAAATAGAGTGTTAACAGAATATTTAGTTAAAGCTAATCAAGGAAAGGAAGGGTGCTAATGTTTGCATGGAGGGAGTTCCAGTTAGATACTTCTTGTGAAAGAACTATGTGGCAAACTCAGTATGTTTACTGAGCCTCCTATTGTTGTTGTACGTTGTAGAAGGGATGTGTCTACAACATTCTCTATCCTTTAATATATGTGGGTGATTCCTAATCGACATAAATACATGCAAACATTTTAAAGTTTCTTGAGATTCCTAAGCATTTTCAAAGAGTTGAGAGGGGAGGAAGAAAGGAAAGAACTTATTGAAGCATGCCACTTGTAGAAGATCCCCTTTCTTGAGAATCCATGGTATTTAGGCCTCCATTGGAATATTGATTGCTAGTTCCTTACCTCTAGATCTAGCTCTAAGAACTTGAAAAACTTGAAATATATCTATCAAAGCTTGAATTCAAAACTATATTTAACATAAATATTCAAAATCAAAATTGGGGAGGAACTAGAATTGCATCATATTGAAAATAAGAATAAAGTGCTTACAATTCGATTGTGGAGGTGAATACCTTCTCCTTTGATTTAAACCATCATTCCCCGTCCCTTTCTTAATCACCAAGATCTTGATGTGCAAAAGAATTCTTCTTAATTACCAAGATCTTGATGTGGAAAATACTTCAGCATGCCTTTGCTTTCATTTTTTTGTCCTTTACTTCACCTCATATTCCTTTATTATATAGCATTGGGATTTGTGCACTCAATTGCCAAACATGAATGTGGGAATAATATTTTTCATGAATTTTGATTATTTTCATAAAAAAACCACTTTAATTAGTTTCTCAGGTATTTTACTTGAATTTCCAGAATTTTAGGACAATTAATATATATGATATGCATTCTTTCCACTCCAGGAGTTGTGGAAACTGGGTTTTTCCCCTTAAGTAGTATTTATCTTGAATTATTTAGAGAAACCTTTGTCTTCACATACTTCTTCCTTTGTGGAATTAGTGGTCCAATGAGAGATCAAAGCTCTTGATTTGTTTCAAATTCCGGTCTTCATGTTGTGGGCGAAATGAAGATATGTTTTCAAACAATCATTCTCAAGGGTGTTAATTTTATTGTTAATAGATTCCCCCTATGTATAAGGTTTGAAGCTCTGTTGAGGGCCAAAATACATTGATTTCATTATGATACTCTTCACACTGATGCTCTTTTTACCGATACTCTTCACACTGATGCTCTTTTTACCGATACTCTTTAGTGATCAAGGTACGATGGTAAAGGATTTAGTTCATAAGCGCAGGAATTTGTGAAACACCTACAAGTAAAACAAAGAAATTTACCAAATATACAATATCTTATTGAGGAAGGTATACTCCTGCTCAACAGTAAACAAGCATGGAAACAAATAATACACATTGTATCCATTTCAAAAGAAAATTCTTCAAAAATGTATATATGCACTTATGATGAGTGCAAAATATCCAGGTTGCCATGCTACTTTGACATGGTATTTTTTAATCTTGCGCAAATTGGGAAGTGCATCGATGAGTGATACGACTGTATTTTCCAATGTATTCAATACAAACCAATGATAGTACGAGTATATCATGTAAATATATGAGCTGACATCGAGCATAATAAGACACTATTTGATTACCAGTCATTGATGTATACCGTTAACAGATACGAGGAGAACCACCATTGATGATGATGGAATCCAAGGTACTTGAGTACAAACTAATGAGTGCGAATAGATTCTTTTATGTTGAACACTTGTAGAATCAAACAATCATGGGTCATTGATGTATACCCACTTTCATTTGCAAGGAAACTTGTAGCTAATGACTACAAGATCCAAGGTACTCATTGGGGTTCCTAGATGATGTTTTGATGTCGATAGGAATAGATCCATCAGAAGGAGGGAATTAATGCATCCCACATCAACCGACACAAAATTGAGATCAATAGGCTGATATAATTTGAGAGAGATGCGAGATCCAACATTGTATACTGACACAAGGAAGGATGACATGATTGATCAGGAATATTTGAGGAATGGTCAACGCTGGATTGAATTACCTTAAACACATAACTCAAAGTAGAATGGACACTTGGAAACATAAGACTCCAGTAACTAACCATCATGAAATACATCAATGCTAGATGCATTAATGAAAGGATCCATATATGATGGGAAGGATAACCAATCGGTGGATATCTTCTCAAATTATGGGTACAGTTTCTTTTTACAAATGTAATTGGTGTACTAACAATGAATACAAAATTTTGTTCCATGTTCAAGGGAGACTAGGACTGACTGTTTCCTCTATTTCAACGATTCAATATGACATGATTCAAGTCTTCCCCTTTTTTGGACTTTTTTGTTGTTTAATTTTTAGTATTTTTTCATTTGTTAGCTTGAAAAAAAATAAAGAATGCTATGGTACATGGGAGGGAACAAGTGTTGCATGGGTGTACTCTATATTTCAATAGAAAGGGTCGGGCCAAGGAAAAGATACATATTGCAAACAAGGTATGAGATAGTTGTACACACTCTTACGGATGTTCCCTCCATGTGTTAGATATTTGAAGCAAGATTATGTGTTGACGGATGATGAAATAGAACCAAATAACTGCAGTTATCCAATTTGGTGCAATAGACAAGTAGGAAAGGGGCAATGTGGTTTAATTCAAGCCAATTCAAGTGACAACAAAAAATCATAAATCACCGTGAATTGTGGTCTATCAAACTACCTAAATCAAATAGTTATCACATGTATATCTCAATTAAACGGAAGAAATGGTTTATAGGAATATTGAGCAAAAAGTGGTTGCAAAGGAATATACACAACATCAACAATATTCACTGAAGTAATAAGCAAAAGTGTTCATGTGGATATTTTAACACATGCTTATGTAAACTGAAACGAAATATGGAACCCATCGGGCAATGATTGAAACTTTATGGAAGAGAAGTATGTGGTCTCAAAATCAAGTCTCCAGGTCATGATGGGACTAATTGGGCTCGCAGGCCTATGATAATAACTCAAAATGGGCACCAAAATGGCAATGCGGTATTGACTAGGGTGTCCCATGTTCGGTAGGCTCTTCTGTCCGAATGGTGGAAAATACATATATGATGGTTTGGCCTGCAAATTTCCAACAAGTTAGACCCTATAGAAAGTTTGGGTTGCAAAAGGTTCAAATGCATCTTCATAGAGGGATAAACTAAACCTATATGCATTCTTCCAAATATACGTAATAAGATAGAGGAACATACAAAGGATGCTCCAATACTTGGGTGGATTTAAACCAAGTATGATCCTAGTGGCCCCAAAAATATGTTCTTAGGTGGTTGCAACCAAATGTTTTTGAATTCAAAGATAGTTTAATATTATGATAAAATTATGTCCAAGAAACCAAGTGAGCTGGGAGAGTTCACAGCCAAAATGGGCCAATTAATTGGATCATATTCCTCCATCAAGGGAGGATTTTGATCTAAATCCGCTGAAGCTTTTTGAATATCTTGGTATAACACTTGTACAATATATAAGAGCTATAATATCAAAAATTTTCCCATGAGGGAATCATTTTTGAATGATCCTACCCCTATTTCTTGAACCTCCTTTAAAGAATCCCTAATAAAAGGAACATTCATCTGGAGAACATTTTCAAGCATGTAATTATCTAATTGGTCGGTCATGACAATCCTCCCCCAATGAGGGAACCAAATCAATTGGGACTATGAATATATTATAGCTATCATCGCATGTTTCCAACTACATCTTAATAAAAAATTGTAATCTATAGGCGCATCTACTACCTCAACATCCACTTTGACTATTTAACCACCCCATTCAATAAGGTAGGCTACAATGAGTCTGTCAGGAGAGAACGAATGTTGATGCTATAGAGAGAAACTTCATATGGCTTGGGGTAGACCACAACATACTGAATGAAACCAGAAATCAATCCATTTCAATATGCAAGAGAAACAAATGTTGCTAACACTAAGGGATACAGAACATACCTTATTTTGGACAGTTGTGGTAGATCCCGTTGATATTTTCCAACCCGCTTTTATATATAATTCACTCTCAACAACAACAAACAAGACACACATGATATATGTTGAAGTGTTAGGCCTACTCTAACGTATATAAATCCAACATGTATAAGAAAATATAAATACATCCATGGATAAAATATTCATAGTCATACACATGTAATGGACAAGAAACATATATTTCTATTAACAATGAACATAGATAACAATGATAAACTCTGTTGGCACCTCATCGAAATGGAGAAACTGAGTCCTCCACCACTTTAATCCTCCATCTCAATGGCAAGATTACAAAGAAATGGAAAGCTTGGGAAGAGCAATAATGTGTGCTCAAAAGTACAAAGGCATGCACACTCAAGCATAAGCAAAATGGGGCAACAATTAACTATAGTTTCCATGCTCTCAAATGTTCTCCTCCTTCAATGCATCCAAGAGGCTCAATATATAGCCCTTCAATAGGTAGTGAAGGGTCGATTAGGAGAGTTTCCAGGTGTATGGAAGGCCAAGAGTCAAGTTATTCGGGACTCATTGAGGAAAACTCCCAAAAAAAAAATTATGCACATTTCTCGATGTACGCGGGCTACAGTGGAGAAACTTGCACGTACACGTGACTTTTAGGTTAAAAGTCGCATATAGAAATAAAAATGTGTGTTTTTAGGGAATTTCTTGGATCATCAAAGTATAATTTGAGCAAGTGGGGTCTAAAGAGTCTGGAGAGGGACATGGAAGGTCATAAAAATGTGATCTACCAAGTGTGGTAAAATAAACTATAATAGATGCCCCCTAATGTGTGAGGTCAGAGGGGTAACATGATGGCCGAAATACATTATATCCATCCTAGAAGTGGAGTAATGAAGACCCACGTGGAAGAACCAACCACTCATCAGTACAATACAATGATAAATCTTAGCATGTGGCTGAAATATACATGTAGAAGTCCCAGATACATAAGAGTACAATGGTCATGAACATGCATAATACACAAAAATATGTCACATGTGGTCATTGCCACGTATAATATATGGTGAACAAGATCTCCATGATGGATGAATATATCTGATAATACATTGGAATATGTTCATGAGGGCTGACATCTCATGAATATTGGCATGATCAAGGATGTAGCATATGTGGAATGCCACCAAGCTCGGAGGTATTCTATGCAAACCGCTATGAGTACATGTCCCATCACGTGAATAAAGGTGTCAAGGTCGAACATGATGGACCATCGTCTGATTGCTGGTTATTGATGTATACCATTAACAGACATGAGATATCCCACCAATAATGTAATGGAAATCAAGGTACAGAGTGCAATCCAATAAGTGTGAACATATGTGTTGAGGTTAAACACTTGGAAGAATCCATTGATCATGGGACATTGATGTATTCCCAAAACTGTCGATGGCGAGAGGATCTTCCACTGATGAATGCAAGTATCTAGGAACTCAATGGAATCTAGAATCCTATTCCAAAATAGATGATCTAAATTCGATGTAATGGAATCTGTTGGAAGGAGGGCATTAATGCATACCTCATCAACCAACACGATGTACTCATCATCGTTGGATGATTTGGAAGAACTCGGATGAACAAGATGTGCATGAACCAGTAACTGTATCAGGAATGGTCAACTTGCAAAGACAAGATAATTGAGGAATGACTGACTCAGTCTAAAATTCCTTCCACTAAGAGAATACGGTAGATGGTGACTGAATATGCAGCATAGACTTGACATGTACACTGAGGAAACTAGACGACACAGGAGGCATCAACAGAGGTTCCATAGGGACTGGAAGCATAACCAGTCGATGGAGAAAAATTATAATAATGAGTACAAATCCTAAAGTCATACTAATAACCCAAACAATGGATGTGATATACAGTGCTCTGTACAAAGGAGACATGACTTGACAACTGCCAAAAGTAATATCATTTCCTGTCTGGTTTGTTATTTTAATTTTTTTTTTTTGGACTTTTTGCAGATCAGAAAGCTTGAAAAAGAATAAAAGTTCTTATAGTACATAGCTAGGAGGAGATGAGTGTCATGGAAAAGAAAACTAGTTCCAAGCATTGGAACATACCTATGCTCAATGCAAGGAAGCATGTGCAGGATAAGGACACTCGGGGGAAAGTCTCCTCCCGGTAAGGGGTGATCAAGCTGCAAAGGATATAAAGAAGGCTTTGCTTGGCTAGGAATGAGACAAGTTCAGGCTATATGGATTATAAATCTGAAGTGGGGAGCCGACATAAAGCTCAATAAGGCAAGTAAAACACATGAAATACAATTACAACTTGATATAAAAGGGAGTCCCTATGGGATATGGCCAACATAAAGTTCAAGAGGGATATGAGGCTCTTTATTAAAGACATGGAAGGACTATAAGGGACTCCAAAACCTAGTGAAAGAATCTTGACATGGGTACCAAATTTCAAAGAGGGATCTAACTAGGGCACCCATGAATAGGAAGGCTATAAAACTTACATAATACCACTTCTAGTAGCAGTGTGAGGTTATGTGACATTATGAAGTGGGTCTGTGTCTATAGTCGAGGTGACATGGTCATAAGGAGATGCATAATGCAATCAGAAATGTGATTGTAACCTATATGCTAGTTTGAAATTATACATGTAATAGATATGAATGGGTAAAGATCTCAGTAAAAGTACACTCAAATCAAGTCCCTAGACCACAACATTAGGAAAAAACAGTTCAAAATAGTCAATAAGGGTCCAAACCATAAGCTAGTGGGTAAAAAATCATTTTTTTTATAAAATACTAAAAACGTCACTTTTCACCATACCATTTGAATTTTTCACCACACATAGTGCATTGGAGCTAGTTTGAGCCATGGACTTCAAATACTGATTTCGGGAGCTATGGGCCATGAAACTAGGAGCCATCTGAGCCAGGTATATCTACATCCCACACTCTATCTTTTCAACGGTTTTTTTTCAATTTTTAGTGGTTCATTTTTTTATTTATTTTGAGGCACCCTTAGCTTGGTATCCTAGCCCACGTGAGCTATAGATTTTCGGGTCGTGTATAGGGATGGGAGTACATGAAAAATGCCCTGATTTCTATGTATGCACGTGACTGTAGTATAAAATTCATGTATGAGAGCGCGTTTACCAAATTCTAAGGAAAAAACTCATGAAATATTGTGTTTTTCTAGCAAGATGGTGTTGAAGTGGCATGACCGTGAACACAAATACATGGATAGGGAAGTGCAAGGTGACATAGTTTCCCAACAAGCATTAAGGGAATGTGGTTTGTATAAGTTTTGGTGTCTTAGGAGGTCAAGGGCTCAGCCAATACTACTCCAAATGCTTGTGGATTACTGGGATACATATACATAAGCATTTCAGATTGATGGGATGCCCCTCTAACTTGAGGTTGAGGGCATATACTTTATTGCTAGATTATCTCATTGAGGTGAGATAACTTGAGATATCGTGGGGTTGGATGTGGCCTTGCCATTGATGAGTACGTTTTTGTATACTTCCTTCCAGACACTAAAAAGGTTGGAAGTCAGGTCCCTGTGAATGTTATTCGGAAGCTCAGTCTCAAAGTCATAGTACTAGTTTTGGGCAGGATAGTGGGATTAGCATCCCTTCATCAGGATTCCAAGCCTTTGATGTTTTAGGTAGTCGAGTGCATGAGACCAACTATATATGAATGAAGTACCTCCTTGATAGACTGCAAGCTGGGTAGAGTAAGAAACTTTTGGTTTTCCATAATTTTGAGTACCTTCTTCTTCAAGCATGTACCAGGCCTTAGCCTAAGAGTCCAGATTGATACACATGGTATACGAGATCCAACTCAAATGCATTGGGAAGGTGTTATGTGGCGGCTAGGAGTATAACATGTAGCTACACCCTACCCACCTAACTTCTTCCATTGGTGGCATAGACAGATCGTGGCCATAGATGAATATCCCTATGTAGGAATAGTCTTCTGCGGTGATCCAAATATGCCCATACCACAGGGAGCTGCATATGGAGATATAGGTAACAATCCTGAATTCTTTTTTTTTTGAATTATTTTATTTTTTTGTATTTTTTGACATAATGAAATATAAAAACATGTTTTTGGGTGGTGACACATACTATCATATACATGCATATGTGGGTCCTAGATGGCCATATGGTTTCCCTCGGCACTGTTGAAGGGGACGTGGTGATGATATACAAGGCATAGATGCGGAGCATACACTCCAGAGCATACACACGAACTTAATTTGTTTGATGCACATGGTACCCATGGTGCAAGTCGAGGACATGCTCGAGGCGATGCAGAGGAAGATAGTGGGAGTACCCCGTGCATGGGTTCGATTGTTCAAGAGGTTTTCCAAGGCTGTTGGTGTTTTTTCATGATCAGCACCCTGCTTCGCAGGCTTAGATATTTTGATATACATTTTGTGTCGACCGTGTAGTGTATTTTGATGGCTGAAAGCCCCAATTTCGTACCACGACATTATGTTTTATGACACCACTTTTTGGACTATATTTTGAATGAAAAAAGCTTATAGTGATCAGTTTATTATATTTACATGTGTGAACGTGATGTGAATGATTAATTGTCTATGTATGAAATTCCAATCTAAGACATAATTTAGATAAGAATCAACAACATGATTGTAGATCCTAAGAATGTGAATGTATGTAATGTTTTCAAATTGTCGTTCTAACAACCTTACTCATAATAATATTTGTAATAAATCCATATCTCTAATACGATACATGCCATTTAACGGTAATACCACTAATTGCGAGTCAAGATGTACCTCAAGAGATCGAATACCATGAGAGATGGCATCATGTAGTAACTCAATCATGAAACTATATTCAACAATATTTTTGGATGATGGTCAAAGACACACACCTCCCGAAGACACGAAATGACCCATAGGCATATAGATAACCCAAGAAGTAGAAGCTTAGTTCTAGGTGTGGCGTCTAGCACCGTTAGCGTATCATACATATACCGAATATTCTTTCGTCATCTTCCACAACCAACAGAAGAAAGTCAACAAGACAGATCGCTACAAGAAGACCAAAAATAAACTATGCAACTGTACAATAGTATAAAAAGTATAATCCTAGATAGAGAATTACGCATAGTAATTTTTAATATAGAGCCCATTTCTAGGCTCCACCAAGGATGTCCCCTAATAATATACTAGCTCGTAAGCACCCTTCTCTAACACTTTCTTGACTACATAAGGACTATGCCACAAGGGGTTGAACTTACCCACCCCTAACGATTCACTAGCTTGGTCATATAACAGAACCAAGTCACCCTCACTAAATCATTGGGGACAGACATACTTATCATAATGAGCCTTAACGCGACGCTTGTTCACTTCAAGAGCCACTAAGGCATATCGATGTTGCTCATCAAGTTTCCCTAAGTCGACCAAACGTTCCTCTAACTTAGAAGCTTTTGGTAAAATTCCTATGGCTAGTTTCAAAGAAGGTATTTCACATTCAATTGGTAATATCGAATCCACCCCATGCACTAATTGATATGGATAAAAACTGATGGTAGTCTTAATCGCGGTTCGGTAGGCCCACAAAGAAAGGTACAACATGATGTGCCAATTATTTTTTCTTTGTATGATGGTTCTTTGCAAAATGGACTTAAGAAATTTATTCATAGCTTCAACCTATCCATTCGCTTGAGGATAGTAAGAAGAGGAATGCTCTTTCTTATACCCCAACTTCAAAGATAGCTCACCCATCATCTTATTTTGAAAGTGCTTGGCATGCTTCATGACAAGCTCTATGGGGATTCCAACCAAGTAATAATTTGATTGAAAATGAAATGCACAGTTGTCTCACTGTCACCTTTGATCATGGGAATATCCTCTTCCCATTTCATGAAGTAATCTACAACCACTATAATGTGATGATGCCCCCTAGCCGAAGCTAGGTTGCAATCCATAAAGTATATCCCCCACTTGGTGAAGGGACCAATGATGATAATTGGATGTAATGGGGAAGGATGCAATAACATATTTCATGCAAACACCTAGCAAGGGTGGCACCGCTTGACTGCATTAATGTAATCTTTAAAGATCAACGACCAAAAGTAACCCGCTCTCAAAAAAATTAAGGCTGTAGCAAGCACAGATAAATAACCACCACACACCCCTCTGTGGCATCATTAAGCATAGTTGTAGCCTCATCTTGAGTCAAACATCAACACAAAATGGAATCCACCCCACGGTGATACAAAGTGTCATCGATAATGAGGTATTTCTTAGCTATGTGTCGTAATCATCAATGCTCATCCCGTGAGAGGTGAGGAGGGACCTTCAAAGTTTGCAAATAAATGATAATATCCCCATAGCATGGGTCCACAGTACAAATGAGGAAGATATGCTCGTAAAAAAAGACTCTTCATGAACCTCAACTTCATCCAAACTAGGAAAATATGATATGAGCTCCGTAAAGATGAATGATTTCTTCGATTTTTCCATAACAAATTCGAGATCGAACTCTTGCAAGATAACAATCCATTTATTATATTTCCCCCCTATCATCTGTCTGGTTAGGATGAACTGAAATGGATTGATATGAGCCACAACTAAACTATAGTGAAGGAGTATGTAATGTCTCAACCGTTGAACCGCATGGACAGTAGCTAAGGCTAGCTTCTCGACATGAGTGTAATGAAGTTCAACATCAATTAGGTTTTAGTTAAGATAATAGACAACGTGCTCTTGGAGCTCTTTGTCCTCTTGATCCAAAAGCATTCCAATCGTCTCCTAATACATGACCACATATAACAAGAAATCACGGCTGTAGTCTGGCAGACTAAGCACGGGGGCCGATGCCAAGGATTTCTTCAATGCATCAAAAGACTCCTAGGATCGCTCATCCTAGATAAAAGGAGTGTCTTTCTTCAAAAGGCACATGAAACCCTTAGTCAAATGGGAAAAATTGACAACAAACCTCCACAAGAAGTTATCCATCCCTTGCAAACTCTAAAGGTGTCTAATAGTGCGCGGGGGAGACAATTGAAGTATTGCCTCAAACTTAAGAGAGTCGACCATAATTCCCACCTTAGAAATGATAAACCCCAATAAGCGACCTACTTTCATGCAAAATATGCACTTTTTAGGATTTAACCATATTTGATATAGACGACATATTTCGAAAACCATGCATAGATGGTTAGGATGATCCACCCTCAAATGAGAATGAGCATCTAAATCATCAAGATAAACTTCAATAATTTGCTTGAGGTCATGGAAAGAAAAGGTCATCTTCCGTTGAAAAGAGGCTTCGACGTTTTTAAGGCCGAAAGGAATTTTCTAGTATGCAAACGTACCCCAAGGAAAAATGAAATCCATTTTATGTTGGTCCTCAGGTTTGATATGAATCTAATTATACCCTAAAAAATCATCCATGAATAAAAACACCTCGCTTCCCGCACACTCATCCAAAATTTGATCTATGAATGGTGTGGGAAAGTTATATATAGGACAAGCTTTGTTCAAGTGTTTGAAATTAGTGCACACAAAGATAGTTCCTTGTTTCTTATCGACCAAAATGGGGTTGGATACCCATTCAATCAAGGGAACTGGATAGATAAATCCAGCCTTGAGTTGCTTCTCTATCTCCTCCTTAATAGCGGGTTCCTTACATGGATTCATCACATGTAAGCGTTGTTGAATAGGTCTATCATCGGGAGAAGTATTGATCTCATGTTTAACAATTCGAGGGTCTATTCCTGACATTTCATCATACGACCAAGAAAATACATCTCAAAATTCTTTGAAAATATTAATGTATGCTTCAATGTCATTTGTGGAACAATCCGCCCCAATAATAACATTTTCTACTTTTCCAGGAGTTCAAGAAATGTTTGTAGGGATAGTCGATGACAAGTTTTCCATGTTCCCTTTGGCATATTTACCAGGAGCACCTAGTGGGATCACAGGACTACCAACCTTGTCATTGAGGATCATCCTATAGTCATCACATTCACTTCGATCAGGCTCTAGGAAAAAGTAATATTGATGGTGTAACTCCTCCCAAGTCCCTTCTAAACCATTTATGGATTTGAGAATAGCTTCATTCGAAGGAAAAGTGGCATCGAAGCAATCATGAGAGTGTGATGACTCAACCACCTAAGTAGGCATCTCAAAGGGGTCCTCCTCCTCCATCCATGAAGAGGAAGGGCTAGGATCTACAATGGTACCAATAATACATTGATAAGAAATCACCACTATAGATAACGAAATGTCCATTTTAGTAGGTCTAGGATTTTCATCCGAAGTGGTCAGAGAAGGGAGAATCCAAGGGTATTCCAAATGTGAAATGAGAAATGGAACCAAACTCAACGTTGACGATTAACTACCAAGAATGGAACCTATAGTAAGAATTGGTGCGGAAATATTGAAAGTTCCCATCAAATACGGATACATTCCCACACCAACATTCTCATTTTTTGGCTGAGAATTGTCAATAACCGGGATAGTAGCTCCTGACGATGTTTTTTGTACCAGAATTATCAAATGATTTTTGCTCGACCATGGCAATCCTATCTTCAAAAGGGAAAAACATAATTTGAAAGAGGGATGACACGACCACTCTCATGTTTTAAATCCAATTACGAACCATTAGAATGTTATAGTCAAGGGGCACATCAACTACCTTGACCTTGATCGACATGGTCTTCTCTCCCAATCGGACTTCTAGAGAAGGAAGTATACCATGCGGCCTAAATATCTCCCCTCAAAAGCAGTCAACATGGTCCCATATTTTGAGAAAGTGGGTGAACCTAGACCTTTCCAATAGTTTAAAGACATCACAGAAGCCGTAATGCCTTCAACAATTACTATGCATTTAATGGTGTTGTTCATACACTCCATGTTGACTAGGAAAGCCACATGGTAAGGAAATCAAGGATGGACTTCATGGGTTTCAAATTTAATCACTATGGAAGGATGTGAATCAACCATGCCAAGGGCGGTCAACAAAGCTTTCCTCTACGAATGGAAAGTCTGGAGGAATTCTAAGGTGGACATCGCAGAAGGAGTCTGGCCCAAATCCTCTATAATAAAATAGTGATGGGTGGCTCAGGAATTAGGATTGTGCCCCAAACACTTTAAGACTCCCTTAGGAATGCGAGTTGTAACTTCAGGCTTGTCAATATGCAAAGGGACCTTAAGAGGTGCAGGATCTTTTCCCAAGTCAGATTGTGATGAACCATAATCTTTTGCTCACATCACAACATTCTCAATGGACATCATGTTGATGCACCCATGTCCACCTTTGGTGTTCAGCGGGTTTTGATTCCCACCAGAAGCACTTCTGGATTCCATGGTCCTCGAATTCATATTTTGATTATGCAGTAAAGGATTCGTTAACACAGCTGGGCTCTGTGTAATGAATTTCGAGGCTTCATCAATATGAGGGGACAAGTAAGTGAGGTGATCTACCCCACCAATGTTTCAAGGGAAATTGACCTTACATTTATACATCTTGTCCCCCCAACATCATTACCCTTCTTATCATCATTGGAGTTTTTTTTCCTATTCCCATTCATGGATTTGCGAATAGCTTCATCCGAAGGAAAAGTGTCATCAAAGTTATGATGTGTCATGTACCCATACCCCATTATCATGCAGAATTAAAATTTTCATCGAGAACCTTCACTATTCATCGAAACACAGGGCATGGTCATGAACCACATCTCAACATTTCCAACATAGTCACGATCCCTCCCGTCTTCCATAGATCAATTCAACAATCTGTAAGGAAATATCTCAGAGGAGATCAGACGATGAAGAGAAACACACAAAAATAAATGATTGTTAAATTTTCATATGCTTAGCTAAGACATCAGTATTTCATTTCATTTTCATGACAAAAGCATATAAACAGGATCACTGAAAGATAGAAAAGCACAACCATAAAAAAGGAACACAAAGATTTATCCTGGGAAAACCCTAAAGGGAAAAACCCAGCAAAATCTTCCTCAATATAGATGCCCCAAAAATATAAAAGATAAAACCAACAAGGAGATCAAAGCTTGGTCCTCCTCCTTCTCCAGCTACTTCTCTTCTCCACTAATGTGCTACACAAGTGAGAGTGTGTGTATCTCAAATGAGGAGCACTACACCTCTATTTATATTCATCCATTCAATTAAGTTAACTCATTTGACATGTAGGCTCGAGTTAAATCATGTAGGCTCGAGTTACACATGTAGGCTCAAGTAACCACACTGGGGTGCTGATGACCCACCTTTACAATTAGAGGGGACTACCTCATGACTCTTATTAGTTCTTCTGATTAGGAGCATTGGGGTACAATGTAATACAAGTGGTTCTCCCGGTAGGACCATTAGGCACCACAAAAGATACATATAGAATATTCTTCGAAGTTACAATATTTCAACACTCCCCCTTAACGAGAAGGGTATTCTACAACAACATCAACAACAACAAGAGTAGAGATAGGGGACATCATCAACATCAGCAGGGTAACACATCTATAAATCATTGGAAGCTTTTCAACATCATGTAGTCTTCATATTCAATCTTCAGTCTTCATCATCAGCAACATCTTCAGTCTTTGATCAGCGACATCTTCAGCATTTTGATCTTTCAATTAGCAACGACATCTTCAGCACTTGGACCTTTCAATCAGCAACATCTTCAACACTTTGACTGTTTGATCATAAACAACATCTTCAACATTTTGACCTTTCGATCAGCAACATCTTCAGCACTTTGACTTTTCGATCAGCAACAACATCTTCAGCATTTTGTCCTTTCGATCAGCAACATCTTCAACATTTTGACTTTTCGATCAGCAACAACATATACAGCACCTTGACCTTTCGATCAGCAGCAACATCTTCAGTACTTTGATCTCTCTATCAACAATATCATCATCAACACTTTGCCCTTTCGATCAGCAGCAACATCATCATCATCATATTCTGATCTGTCGATCATAATCATCATCACATTCTGATCTTTTGATCAGAAAAATCATCATCATACTCTGATATTTCGATCAGAAACATCATCAACATAGAAACATCATCATCATACTCTGATCTTTTGATCAGAACCATCATCAACATACTCTGATCTTTTGATCAGAAACATCATCATCATACTCTAATCTTTCGATCAGCAACATCATAATCATAGTGCATCATCATCATACTCTGATCTTTAGATCAGTATGTCATCATCATCATACTCTGATCTTTCGATCAGTACGTCATCATCATCATCAGCAACAACCTACAATACACAACTCAAAGATAGAAAGTCTTTGGATCATTTTTGGACTTAAAGTCCATGGATGATACAATCCCACCACATTCTCGACAACCAAAGTTACCGGATTGATTACGGGAGAATCAGTCCCTATCACTTTAGGACTAAGTCCAAGGACGATGCAATCCTACCACATTCTCGAGGACCGAAGCCACCGGATTGATTACAGGAGAATCAGTCCCTATCACTTTAGGACTATTTCCAAGGATGATGCAATCCTACCACATTCTCAAGGACCGAAGCCACTGGATTGATTAGGGGAGAACCAGTCCCTATCACTTTAGGACTATGTCCAAGGATGATGCAATCCTACCACATTCTTGAGGACCGAAGCCACCCGATTGATTACGGGAGAATTAGTCCCTATCACTTTAGGACGATGTCCAAGGATGATGCAATCCTACCACATTCTCGAGGACCGATATCATCGGATCTATTATGGACATATGTCCCGGGATGATACAATCCCTCTTCATTCTCGAAGACCGAGGTCTCCGGATCTATTATGGACAGATGTCCCAGGATGATACAATCCCTCTTCATTCTCAAAGACCGAGGTCTCCGGATCACTTTAGGGAAAGTGCCTAGGGATGATACAATCCCACCACGTTCTCGAGGACCGAGGTCACCAGATCTATTATGGATAGATGTCCCGGGATGATACAATCCCTCTTCATTCTTGAGGACCGAGTTCTCCGGATCACTTTAGGGAAAATGCCCAGGGATGATAGAATCCCACTGCAACATCACTACTCCCCCTATCGAGGAAGGCCTTTTCGAACAACACCAAGCTTGTCTTGAAAGTGTTCGAACTCTACTTGAGGAAGAGGCTTCGTCAGTACATCATCATCCAAACCATCATCATCTACATCTTCAGTATCTGAATACTAATCTATCAACATCTGTATCTCCAGTATGTGAATACTATAAGCATGATCATCTATATCTTCAGTATAGAAATACTGAAAGCATCATCATCTCTATATTTAGTATATAAATACGGAATCACCATCATCTATATATACAATATGTAAATACTGAAATATCATCTATATCTTCAGTATGGGAATACTGAAATCATCATCATCTATATCTTCAGTATGGGAATACTGAAACATCATCATCTCTATATTCAGTATAGAAATACTAAATCACCATCATCTACATCTACAGTATCATCATCTGTATCTTATCTTGTATGTAGAAATACCGGATTTCTACGTGTTACGTCGGAACACAGGGTTCTTTGTCATCAAAACTATGGTTATCACATAGAATAATTGTTGTGTCCATCTTCAGGTTAAAGAGACTTGATATCAGCTTCTGAAGCCATATGGCTTCACAACTTAGTAGAGCAATCTGCTATGTATTCTGCTTCAATCGTACTAAGAGAAACACTGGACTGTTTCTTTCTAAACCATGAACTCATAGTAGACCTCAAACAAAAGAATATACCTGATGTGCTTTTCCTGTCTGAGATACTTCTAGCCCAATCTGCATCTGTGTAGCCATACAATCTATACTCATGGCTACCATCATAGTATAAACCAAAGTCTATAGTCCCTTTCAGATATCTCATCACATGTTTTGTAGCTACTAGGTGAACCTGTCTTGGTTGAACAAGATATTGACTTAAGGTGTTCACAGCAAAACAAATGTCTGGTCTGGTATTTGTTAAGTACATCAATGACCCAATGATCTGTCTGTAGTGAGTCACATCCACTAACTCTAATGAGTCATCAGCTAACAGCTTCAGGTTGGAGTCCATGGGTGTGGCCATGACTTTGCATTTCAACATATTGAATATCTTCAATATCTCTACCACATACTTTCCCTGGTTGAGAAATATTCCTTCTGAACTTTGCCATACTTCCAGACTAGGAAATAATGCATTAACCCAAGGTCTTTCATCTCAAAATCTTCTGCTAGTTTCTTCTTGCTTTCCATGATCTGTTTCTCATTCCCTGTCAAGAATAAGTCATCCACATATAGTAATAGCATGACAGGTACATATTATACAACCTTGTAGGAAAGGTTAGGATCGACTTTACTCTTGGCAAATCCCATGCTTATCAGGAAACA
>LPNX010794511.1:60607-236573 GCA_001517045.1 Pseudotsuga menziesii | reverse complement strand
TCTTCCCTCTTCATTCTATACAGGTGGTTCTATGCTTGATATATACTGGTCAATAGAGTATGTCATGTCATATTCTATTCTTTCTGGGGAGAATCATGAACCTTTCTGTGTACACTTGTTCCATCATATCGTATACATCATTCCCCATGATCAACTGTTATTCTTTGATCATAGCTTATTTCATAGCATTCTTTTCTTCATCTTGAGTTATCTCTTGTACCCATGGTGGTCTTCATCCTTCAAGGTGGATCTACCACTCTTTGAAGCTCTTTCTTTCGTCATGGTGTCTCTGACCCTGGGAGCTTCAGATTCATGTTTATTGGAGTGAATCTTGAATTGTCATAACTTGTTCTTCGGAACAAGTCTCATCCTTATTTTCTTGTAGGAGGTTGTTCATGATCTTTCCTACAATTCAAATGCACCAGTTGCATGGTTAGAACTATTTCATAAAGCATATACATAACAAAAAATTCTTATGCATCATGCAACTGTTTAGTCAATACAACATTCATCCATATCTCACATAAACTTTCTAGATGCCTTCCATCTCCACCATGACATTTTTGAGATTGTGCACTAATCCAATATGTCAGCAAAGAGGTTTGACAAGTAGCAATGGAGAGTTGTATAGCAACATGAGCTACTTACAAATCACATCCATATTAGTAGTATACAATCATTAATGCAAACAATCTATCATGCATAACACATCAACTGAATATAATCAAATGTATAACAAAACAATATCATGAAATGACAATTGAATACTTATCTTTATTTGTTTCATGGGTATACTCCTTCTTGAGTCTTCAGCTTCATCATCTTCTTCATTCATGATAGCATCGTTTCTTATCCAAATGCTCAGGTGGATAAGAAGTTCTTCAAGAGTTGAGATCTTCATATTCCTCATTGATTGAGGGATCTTCTTTGGAAGGTGAGAGCTTGATCTTCAGAGACGAGCTTCTTCTTCTTCCCAAAGTCTGTTGAAAGTAATCACTTCCTTCTGGAACACATTTCTTGAATGAATGAATTCCATGATCGTGGGAAGCCATTCAAGGTGGCCATCACCACTTCTTCATTCTTCACTTCTTCTTTCCCCGCTTGAAGTTGTTCTTTGATTTGAGAGATCCTTATGTCTGCATGGTCTCTGCATTCTGGATCTTCACATTCTTCAGCTGGTTTCTTAAGGTCATATTCCGATCTATGTTCTTCGATTCAAATAGCTTGGTCAAGGAATCAAACCTCATCAATTTCTTTAGGAAAGACACTTGTAGTATGTTACAGAGAGAAATTCCTATGGCTTGGGGTACCACAATAGACAGCTAGACTCCAGAAATCAATCTTTCCCAATATGCAATAGAAATAAACAATCTAACACTAAAGGATCGAACCTCGTACCTTATTCCGGACGGTTGTAGTAGATCCCCGTTGAGCTTTCCAATCTTCAGCTTGAATTGTTATAGCACGTCCTCAACAACAAGTAAACAATATAAGCATACTATATTTCATGGTGTTAGATCTATTCTAGCATATATAATCAATAATGTAAAAGCATTTGACATATTCCAATGGAAACAATATTCATTCAAATACACATTACTGGACAAGAAAAGATATTTCTATTAATAAGAATCAGAGATTACAAGTGACAACCTCTGACGGCACGTCTGCGAATCGGATAAACTGAATCCCCCACTTGGGCCTCCACCACCTCAATCCTCCATCACTTCGATAGAAAGGTTACTAACAAAGGGCAAGCTTGGGAAGAACACAACAGTGCTCCAAGGGACAAAGGGATGCAGACTCAAGCATAAAGTTCTGGCAACAATGGACTATAATTTCGATGCTCTCAATTTTCTCTTATCTTTCCCTTCTCCCTTTAATGTACCAAGGGGTTCCTTATATAGCTTCACAAGGGACAATGAAGGGTCGAATCCGAGCGATCTCAAGGAATATGGAAGGCCAAGAGTCGAATGAGTCGGATCCAAGTCAAGGAAACTTCTCGTCGAATCCGAGCGATCTCAAGGCATATGGAAGGCCAAGAGTCGAATGAGTCGGATCCAAGTCAAGGAAACTTCCAAAAGGATTTGGATTATGCACACATCCCGATGTACGCGACTATAGGGGTCAAAACCACGTATGTATGTGGTTATCGGGGAAAAAGACGCGTATATCATAGTTTATATAGTTTTGGGGATGATCAATGATACATCAAAGGATAAAATGTGGTCCATTGGGTCTAAAGAGTCTGCAGCGGGAAAGGGGAAGGCCATACAAAGTGTGATTCACCTAGTGGGGTGAAAATATCTATAACAGATTCCCCCTAATGTATGAGATCAGAGGGGTTATACGATGGCCGAAATACATTATAAGTCCATCCCAGAAGTGAAGTGATGAAGGTACCCAAATGGAAGACCAGCCGCNAATGATCTGAAGTCGATGGGATGAAATCCGCTGGAAGGAGGGCATTAAGGCATCCCCCATCATCCAACACGAGGTACTCAGCAAAGCTGTATGATGTGGGAGGACTCGATCATAAGGTGCATGAACCAGTAACTGTACCGGGAATGGCCGACATTCAAAGTCAAGATAACTGAGGAATGGCCGACTCAGGTTTCAACTTCCTTCGAATAAGAGCATAACAGCGTATGGTGACTGAATAAAGGTAGCATAGACTCGATATAAAAACTGGGACATCTCTATGACGCAGGAGGCACCAATAGAGACTCCATAGGGACTGGAAGCATAACCAGTCGGTGGAGATAAACTCAGATAAACGAGTACAGCTTCCTCAAGTCAAACTATAACCCAACCAACGGATGCGATATACAGTGCTCTGTTCGAAGGCGACACGACTCAACAGCTGCCAAATATAACATCTTTTCCCATCCGGCTTTTTGGTTTTTTAATTTTTTTTTGGTCTTTTTCAGTTATTTAAAAATCTTGAAAAAAGAATAAACTAGCTTTATAGTTACAAACTAGGAGGAGACGAGTGTCATCAGGGCAAACAAACTAGTTCCGAGCAGTGGAACATACCTATGCTCAATGCAAGGAAACATGTGTAGGATATCGACACTCGGGGGAAGATCCCCTCCCGGTAAAAGGGTAAGTCAAGCTGCAAAGGATATACGAAATGGCTCTGCATGGCTAGACATGAGACAAGCTCAGGCTATAAGGCTGAAACGCAATGTCAGGGGAGCCGGCATAAAGCTCAATAAGACAGGTGAAGCTCATGAAAATGCATCCACAACTTGATACAAGGGGAGCCCGGGGGGAACATGGCCAGCACAATATCAAGAGGAGTATGATGCTCTTGCTAAATGTCATGGCAATACTATACAACGGACTCCTGGACCTAAGAGAGGACTCACAGCATGGGTACCAAATGCCAAGGGGAGCTAACTAGGACACCCATGTATAGGAAAGCTCTACCATTCACATAGTACCACTTCTAACAACAGCATGAAGGTTCCGTGATACCATGGAATGGGTTTGTACCTAAGGTTAAGATGGAACGGTCATAAGGCAATGCATAAGTGCAAGCGGATGTGATATCCTAACCTATATGCCAGTTCAGACATAATACCTGTGATAGGCACGAACGGTCTCTGGTCACAAAAGAAGCATCCAATAGACAACTTCAGACCCAAGGAAGACCCAACCACACTCACAACCCACCCAGCAACTTCCCACAACATCAGACTCACCAAAAGGGAGGATGTACGCAACTGTATAAAGAACAGCTGCGTATGTACGTCACTTTTGACCGAAAACCCACGTATACACGCGACTGTTGGTCAAAAACCCACGTATACAGAGAAGGCAGTGGTAAAAAGCAGGTCAAGGCCAAACCAATAAAGGGGATTGTCAATGGACAAACATACTATAACATGCGACACAGAAACGAAGAGAAACAGAGAGCAAATCAATAATATCAAGCCCATTGTGCCCCCAACCCCAAAGAATAACAAGGAATGTCCCCAGTGGAGTCGCCAATTCTGTTACGGAGAGAAATTCCTATGGCTTGGGGTACCACAACAGACAGCTAGACTCCAGAAATCAATCTTTCCCAATATGCAATAGAAATAAACAATCTAACACTAAAGGATCGAACCTCGTACCTTTTTCCGGACGGTTGTACTAGATCCCCGTTGAGCTTTCCAATCTTCAGCTTGAATTTTTATAGCACGTCCTCAAAAACAAGTAAACAATACAAGCATACTATATTTCATGGTGTTAGATCTATTCTAGCATATATAATCAATAATGTAAAAGCATTTGACATATTCCAATGGAAACAATATTCATTCAAATACACATTACTGGACAGGAAAAGATATTTCTATTAATAAGAATCAGAGATTACAAGTGACAACCTCTGACGGCACGTCTGCGAATTGGAGAAACTAAATCCCCCACTTGGACCTCCACCACCTCAATCCTCCATCACTTCGATAGCAAGCTTACCAACAAAGGGCAAGCTTGGGAAGAACACAACAGTGCTCCAAGGGACAAAGGGATGCAGACTCAAGCATAAAGTTCTGGCAATAATGGACTATAATTTCGATGCTCTCAATTTTCTCTTATCTTTCCCTTCTCCCTTTAATGTACCAAGGGTTTCCTTATATAGCTTCACAAGGGACAATGAAGGGTCGAATCCGAGCGATCTCAAGGCATATGGAAGGCCAAGAGTCGAATGAGTCGGATCCAAGTCAAGGAAACTTCTCGTCGAATCCGAGCGATCTCAAGGCATATGGAAGGCCAAGAGTCGAATGAGTCAGATCCAAGTCAAGGAAACTTCCAAAAGGATTTGGATTATGCACACATCCCGATGTACGCGACTATAGGGGTCAAACCCACGTATGTATGCGGTTATCGGGGAAAAAGACGCGTATATCATAGTTTATATAGTTTTGGGGATGATCAATGATACATCAAAGGATAAAATGTGGTCCATTGGGTCTAAAGAGTCTGCAGCGGGAAAGGGGAAGGCCATACAAAGTGTGATTCACCTAGTGGGGTGAAAATATCTATAACATAGTACAACTTGATTCGTGACTGAATCATCAATGATCTTATGGTCTTTGACCAAGTTCTTCTTGTGAAAGGCTTCTAGCCTCATCTCCCTCTGAAACTGGAACCTCTATGTTCATGTAGGTGTCCAATCCATTTTCTTTAGAGAGATCATATACTTCTAGGCTTGGAATTTTTCAACTTCACCAAGCTTATCATCAAGCTGATGTGATAGATCACTTTGAAATGAGAACCTCAAATGAACATAGCAAAGGATTAGATCTTACCGATTTGAGGTGTCCATCCTGGTTCCGGAGTTGGATGATCTAGGGTTTGTCACAGAAACCTTAATTTCAAAACTTGGAATATTTTAGATCTTATTGGATATACAAATAGATCTCTTCAAATGGAGCTGTCCAATGTACTCCATTTCTGAAAACATTGGAGGGAAGATCCCGAAACAGGAAGCCCTATTTTTCCAATTTCTTCTGCAGAAATGCATGTTACTGTTTCTGTGATATATCTGAAATTTCTGCTCCTCTGTGTCTAAAATTTTCTACTGAGGTAAAACCACATGTCCCTGATACAAAAAAATAGGTTTCATCAGAATTGGTTTCACCATTTGGGATTTATGATCCTTTTCCCAAGGTGACCTGTTACAGGGTTGTTCAGAACATCGAAGTTGTATGGAATGCCACGTATCACTGGTTCATCTTCTGAGTCTGATATTTGGAACACCAAAATTACAGTCCGTTTCATTTCTGGAACATCTTCAGGAATTCCATTTGGACCTCTGTAGCCCAAGATATTGCAATTCTCCCCAAGTGTCATGTTTAGGGATGAATTTTGGAAGAGGCTGGAACCCTGAGTTGGAGAGAACATATCTCCTGTAATAAAGCAAATTGGAGGATGAATTTTGGATAAAGTGTTCATCAGAATTTTATCTTCATCCCCTGCAATTTTCAGCTCCTGATCCTTCGCTGATATAGGAATATAGCGAATGTACCAAAACGTAGCAGTTTTAGTATTTTGGGGTTTTCTAGCTCGGGGTCAAACTAGGGTTTGACTTTCCTGGAGTTTCACCCAACCAAATTTATTGATCCAAGTCTCTAAACTTCGGTTTTGATGAGGAGAAAAATCCTATGCTGGTCTCACTCAAAAATTCCTCTTCTGTAGAAAGCCCTAATTTCCACATCGAAAACTGAAAATGATCGGAATCGAATTCCGCTTTGACAGAAAGATGCGCCCTTCAATGGAGAGTCATCCTAGCATACTTTTGCTGATGGATTGTGGAGAGAGACCCAAAAAGTAAGAAGCCCTAGCTTTTGTAGCTGCACAATGTATTCTTCTCAGGTTAGCTCTGATACCATGTTAAATTTTCATATTCTTAGCTAAGACATCAGTATTTCATTTCATTTTCATGACAAAAGCATATAAACAGGATCGTTGAAAGATAGACAAGCACAACCATACAAAAGGAACACAAAGATTTATCCTGGGAAAACCCTAAAGGGAAAAACCCAGCAAAAGCTTCCTCAATATAGATGCCCCAAAAAGATAAAAGATAAAACTAGTAAGGAGATCAAAGCCTGATCCTCCTCCTTCTCCAACTACTTCTCTTCTCCACTAATGTGCTACACAAGTGAGAGTGTGTGTATCTCAAATGACGAGCACTACACCTCTATTTATATTCATCCGTTCACTAAGTTAACTCATTTGACATGTAGGCTCGAGTTAAATCATGTAGGCTCGAGTTACACATGTAGGTTCAAGTAACCACACTGGGGTGCTGATGACCCACCTTTACAATTAGAGGGGACTACCTCATGACTCTTATTAGTTATTCCGATTAGGAGCATCGGGGTACAATGTAATACAAGTGGTTCTCTCGGTAGGACCATCGGGGACCACAAAATATACATATAGAATATTCTTTGAAGTTACAATATTTCAACAATGATCATAAACAATCCCGCAGACTGGATCCAAATCAACATTTCAGTATTCACATGCAAGGATTGACGATGTGGAAAGCCCGAGTTGCGGGGTCGAAAAGTTACAAAACTTGCAATATCACTTTTTGAAACCCATATCATGCATCGAAAACAGATCAACGACAAAGAATCATCCTGCAAATATAGACGGAGTGGAGATTTTGACTTGCAGGATTGAGAATGGGGAAATTGTGACACCATGATTCCACATCCCGCATCCCGCAAGTTGCAGAGCAGAAATTGCAGAAGGAAATCTGTGAAAACCAAAATCTGTGAAACGACATTCCGCATCCTACATCCCGTAAACCTACAAATTTGTGCAAAGGAATATTTCTAGTAGAAAACTCATCTTTTCCACTGAATTCTTGGATCGATTTGATCATTCATTCCATTACCGATCTGGCCAATCTACCCTGCAAATTAGCTCAAAATGCATTGATGGAAGAACATACATAGATGCCTATAATTGCAGTTGCTCAAAGGAACAATCCATCAATTCCACATAACAACATATTCATCACATTCCATCAAGCAATTTACAATACAAGAGATGCAATTGTAGAGAATAACATAGTAACATAGGCAATAACACTTATATTGCACATAACTTATCCTGCAACTGGCTATGTCGCTGCAACATGTTGATGTATTTATAACTTTGCAATGTATTCACTTGTATATCTTATGTCTTGTACCCCGATTTTTATTTCGGGAAGTGTCTATAATGTATTGGAGTCATGTCATGCCCCTATGTTCCTATCAGGAGATTCAATAATGTAAACAAGTCATGTCAAGTCATTGTGGGTAACCCTCCTATTGTTCAAGGGTTAAAGTCCCTACAGTTCCGTGGCCCTAGGGTTATTAGACTCTCCTAGAGAATTCGGACCTAGTGAGTTATTGTCAAGTCAGGAATTAGTATAAATAGAGAGTGAGCCTCTCTATTTATCACACACTCACACACACTCAGTTGTAGTGCATAGCTGAGAGAGAAGAAGTTGTTGGGGCTAGAAAGAAAGAGGCTACTACTGTTGGGAGATCATCTTACTGTTTGGGGTTTTACTTTTGGTGTTGATTCTATCTCTGAGGAAGTTGCGGGGTTTTCTCTATTTATGGTTTCCCTGAGGAAAAACATTGTGTTCATTGTCTCTTATGTTTGATTGTTGTTCTTGTTATTATCTCAGTTAAAGATCCTAATATAATGCTAGCTTAAATGATAAAAACCTATCATGGTATCAGAGCTAACCTAAGAAGAAGACATTGTGCAGCTGTGGGAACTAGGACTTCCTAATTTTTGGATCTCTCTCCACAAATTTTCAGCAAAAGAAGGTTGGGATGACTCTCCTCCCTAGGGAGCATCTTTCTGTCGAAGCAGAATCTGATTCTGAGTTTTTTCAGTTTTGGACCCGATACTACTGCCAAAAATTAGGGCTTTCCATAGAAGTGGAATTTTTGAGTGATCCTAGGCCTTGATTGATCTCCTCCTCAAAATATAAGTTTAGATATCAAGATCAAAGTATTTGGTTGGACAGAAATCCGAAAAATCCAAACCCTAATCTGCTCTTGAACCAACACTACAGAAATTTAGCTCCAAGTCCAGATCCAACATCTTGACCTGGTAAGATATAAATATTTTGTATTTCCACTTGAGGTTCTCAGTTAAGATGTCTCATCATACCAAGCTTGATGAAAATCTTGAGGGAGCTGATAACTTTAGAACCTGGAAGTATAGTATCTCCTTGGTCCTGGAAGAAAATGAGTTGGACTCCTATATCAATGAGGAGGTTCCAGTTCCCGAGGGAGATGAGGCTAAGGCCTTACACAAGAAGAAGTTGGTTATGGCTAAGAGGATTATTGCTGATTCAATCAAGGATCACCTCATACCATAGGTGTCCTCCCTAAAGACACCTAAAGCTATGTTTGATGCCCTAACCAAACTGTTTGAAGGGAAGAACATAAACCGGAAGATGACTCTGAGAAACCAACTGAAGAATGTAAAGATCCAGAATCCAAAGGCCATCTAGTATTACTTTACAAGGGTCTCTCATATCAAGGAACAGTTGGAAGCAGTAGATGCAGAAGTTGATAATGCAGAGATTGTGATGACCACCTTGAATTGTCTACCTAGGGCATGGGACTCTTTCATGCAAGGGATTTGTGCCAGAAATAAGTTAGTCAAGTTCAGCAGACTATGGGAAGAATGCTATCAAGAAGAAGCTCGGACAACAGCTTGAGAAGAAAATATGGGAAGTGAATATCAAGCTCTTACAGCCCACACCAAGAAAACCAGAAGGGACCATCATCACTCCAAAGGTAAGATTTCACACTCTAGAAAAGATCTGTCTACTATTAGATGTTACACATGTGATGAGAAAGGTCACATATCCAATACTTCCCTAACAAAGGGAACTCAAAGAAGAAAAAGGGAAACAAGAGAAGACATCATGCTCATACAACAGAGGATGATGAACCTTCCACAAAGAGAATCAGACAAGAAAGTGATGATTCTTCAAGTGATGAAGAATATGTGTTGATCTCTGCTCTCATGGGAACTATCTCACATGGAAGCAATGATTGGCTTATAGACAATGGTGCTTCCAAACATATGACAAGATTCAAAGAGTCATTTGTGAAATTATCTAAACATGAATCACCTCACAAGGTGAAACTTGGGGATGACTACCAGTATCCAATAAAAGGTAGTGGTGAATCCTCCTATAAGCTAGACTCTGGAAAGTCTATGAAGATGAAAAATGTATTGTTTGTACCATGACTAAAGAAGAACCTCCACTCCATATTTGCATTGGATGCAAAAGGAATGAGGGTTTCTTTTGTAGATGGCCAAGTTCTTATGTGGCCAAAGGGAAAGACTTTTGATGATGCAATAGTGATTGGGGAACAAGAAGGAGGCCTATACAAATTGAAGGGCCAACCAGAACAAGATTTGGTTCATGACTCAGTAGAACCAAATGAACTTTGGCATAGAAGGATTGCACATGTGCATTACAAGGCACTACCACTTGCAAGCAAAGATGTTGAAGGTCTTCTAGAAATGCAGACAAAACATGATAGTGTTTGCAAAGGATGTGCAAAAGGAAAGAACACAAAGAAGACATTTCCAAGTAGCGAGAGCAAGGAAAAAGGAATCATCGAAATCATCCACTTCAATGTATGCGGTCTGATGTCATCCAGTTCATTAAGCAGTTATGTATAATATGTTTCTTTTATTGATTATTTTTCTAGGAAGACATGGATATACTTTATGAAGAACAAAGATAAAGTATTCAACAAGTTCAAGGAATTCAAATCCTTGATCGAGAACCACACAGAAAAGAAGATCAGTATTTTTCGATCAGATAATGGCGGAGAATTAACTTTGAATGAATTCAAATACTTATACAAAAATTTAGGGATTAAGAGGGAGTTAACCATTCCATATAATCCACAATAGAATGGAGTTGTAGAAAGGAAGAATAGAACGATCATGGAAGCTGCAAGGGCCATGCTTCATGATCAAGATATTCCCATGCATCTATGGGCAGAAGCTGTAAGAATAGCGGTGTATGTACAAAACCGTACTCCACATAGAGTACTCGAGAATAAGACACTTGAAGAAGTCTTTTTCGGCAAGAAACTAGAATTCATCCATCTCAAAATATTCAATTCTCCAGTGTACATACACATTCTGAAATAAAAGAGGACAACGTTAGATCCTTCAGGAAGGAAGGGTATATTTGTGGGATACTCTGAAAGCTCGAAGGCTTACAAAATATACTTCCTAGGATTCAAGAAGATCGACATTAGCAAGGATGTGACATTTGATGAAGACTCAGCTTACAACAAATCCAGAAAGAGACCTGTTGAAGAATCTAAATAAATAGAAGCACCCAAAATTCATGACACAACCATGAACGAAGAATATCAAGAAGAAGATCGAGAAATAGAAGAATCTCAAGAACCTATAGATCCACCTCAGGAGAAGAATCCTCACAAGAGGAAACCTACTTGGGTACGAGAATATATCCAAGGTGTAGAAAGATATGGGGCTCTAGAAGAATCACACCAAGAAAGGAAAAGAACCAGGCCTTGTTCCAGTTATGTAGCCTTATTATGTGATTTCATTGATAAAGAACCTTCCAACTATGAAGAAACAACAAAAAAGAAAGAATGGAAGGATGTTATGATCAAAGAGTACCAATCAATCATGAAGAATGATGTTTGGGATGTTGTCCCAAGACCTGAGAGGAAGCCTGTGGTGACTTCCAAATGGATCTACAAGATCAAGCATGCTACAGATGGCAGCATAGAAAAATATAAAGCAATATTTGTGGCTCATGGGTTCTCCCAAAAAGAAGGAATAGATTATGAAGAAACTTTTGCACCTGTAGCCAGATACACTTCCATCATATCAGTACTTTCTCTGGATGCAGTGATGAAATGGAAGATACACCAGATGGATGTCAAGACTACTTTATTGAATGGTGTAGTAGAAGAAGAAGTGTATGTGGAGAAGCCACTCGGTTTTGAGACACATGATAGGGAGTCTCATGTGTGTAGATCGAAGAAATCCCTATACGGATTGAAACAGGAACCCAGGATATGGTACGGTAGAATTGAAATCTTTCTATCTAGTTTGGGCTTTACCAAGAGTAAAGCATATTCCAACCTTTACTACAAGGTTGAAGATGGCAAGCCAATGATGCTCCTACTATATGTAGATGATTTGTTTGTAACAGGTATGGATGGGTTGATTGTTGATACGAAGAGAAAGCTTACTGTCGAGTTCAAAATGAAGGACTTGGGTATGATGCATTATTTTCTAGGCATGGAGGTGTGGCAGAATGTGGATGGAATATTCCTTGGACAAGGGAAGTATGCAGTAGAGATCCTAAAGAGATTTGGGATGATGGACTGCAAGGCCTTAACCACACCTATGGCATCGAACCTAAAGCTATTGAGTGATTCTTTATCTCAGTCAGTTGATGCCATGATGTATCATTAGATGATTGGATCCTTAATGTACCCGATGAATACAAGACCAGATATTTTCTTTGCTATGAACAACTTGAGCCAGTTCCTAACAGATCCGAGACATGTTCACTTGATTGCTGCAAAGCATATTCTGAGGTACCTGAAGGGTATAGTTGATTATGGGCTCAAGTATAAGGTTGATCAGAAGATTAACCTGGAGGGTTATGTTGATTTAGATTAGGTAGGCAGTGCCATCGATAGGAAGAGCACTTCAGGGTGCCGCTTTAGTATGGGATCATGTGTGATCTCTTGGTTTAGTAGGAAGAAATCCTGTGTGGCACTGAGTATAGTTGAAGTAGAGTATGGCGTAGCTTGTTCAACTAGTTGTGAGGTAGTATGGATGAGTAAGCTAATGTCTTATTTATTTGATCTGTAGTTAGATGCTACTTGTATATATTGCAACAACCATAGTTTTGTGAAGTTGTCAGAGAACACGGTGTTACATGACAAGCCAAAGCATATCGATATCAAGTATCACTATATCAGGGATATGGTGCAAAGAGGAGTAGTGAAGCTCCAGTATGTTGTGATAGATGAACAAATAGGTGATGTGTTGACTAAGACATTGTCTAGGGTGAATTTTGAGTACTTCAGGGAGAATCTTGGTGTTCTCCAGATCGAGATTCCTCCCAAGAAGAAGTGATGAGTCCGTGATGTGCCTTTCTGACATGGTGAGAGGATTGGTTCCTTCCATGGTTAGATGTAAGAGTTGTGACATGGTGAGAGGATTGGTTCCTTCCATTTTTAGATGTATGTGATGATCCCACATCCAGCATGAAAAAGGGATGGCTCTGTGAAGACACATCTAGTATGAAAAAGGACTAGCTCTGTGAAGACTCATCTAGTATGAAAAAGTAATGGCTCTATGTAGATCCCACATCTAGTATGAAAAAGGACTAGCTCTATGAAGAATCATCCAGTATGAAAAAGGACTGGCTCTATGTAGATCCCACATCTAGTATGAAAAAGGACTAGCTCTGTGAAGACTCATCCAGTATGAAAAAGGACTGGCTCTGTGTAGATCCCACATCTAGTATGAAAAAGGACTAGCTCTGTGAAGACTCATCCAGTATGAAAAAGGACTGGCTCTGTGTAGATCCCACATCTAGTATGAAAAAGGACTAGCTCTATGAAGACTCATCCAGTGTGAAAAAATATTGGCTCTATGTAGATGCCACATCTAGTATGAAAAAGGACTAGCTCTGTGATGATACATCCAGTATGAAAAAGGACTGGCTCTATAGATGTACATCCAGCATGAAAAAGGGCTAGCTTTGTTGAACTTCCTATGATGAGAAGAATCAAGAGATAGCACCCATGATGATGACCCAGTGATGATCCAAATCGAGTGATGATGATCCAAATCCAGTGATGATGATCCAGTAGTGATGATCCAGATCGAGTGATAATCCAGATTAAGATGAAGATGAATTGAAGATGAAGATAACTTGAAGATGAATATGACTTGAAGATGAAGATGAATTGAAGATGAAGATGATGAGAAATCATTGATGATCCAGATGATATAGAGAAGAAGACCCGTGCTGATAAATTGTGTTGAGAGAATACCTTCCTAGTTAAGAGGTAGTGTTGATGTATTTGTAACTTTAGAATGTATTCACTTGTATATCTTATGTCTTGTACCTCGATTTTTATTCTGTGAAGTGTCTGTAATTTATTTGAGTCATGTCATGCCCCAATGTTCCTATAGGGAGATTCAATAATGTAAACAGGTCATGTCAAGTCATTGTGGGTAACCTTCCTATTGTTCAAGGGTTAAAGTCCTCGCAGTTCTGAGGCCCTAGGGTTATTAGACTCTCCTAGAGAAGTCATCCCTAGTGAGTTATTTTCAAGTCAGGAATTAGTATAAATAGAGAGTGAGCCTCTCTGTTTATCACACACTCACACACACTCAGTTGTAGCACATAGTTGAGAGAGATGAAGTTGTTGGGGCTAGAAAGAAAGAAGCTACTGTTGTTGGGAGATCATATTACTATTTTGGGGTTTTACTTTTGGTTTTGATTCTATCTATGAGGAATTTGCGGGGTTTTCTCCATTTATGGTTTCCCCGAGGAAAAACATTTTGTTCATTGTCTCTTGTGTTTGATTTCCGTGCTTGTTATTCTCTTAGTTAAAGATCCTAATATAATTCTAGCTTAAATGATAAAAATCTAACACCCAACCATATGCTAGTGTGCTCCTTAGTCTCTCAGCAACACTGCCACCCTCGATATTGGCATTATTTCCTCCGGGAATAAGGGAACAATAGCAGACTCATACATAGCCAAGGTGAAATAACACTCAGCCAAGCCAACATAGTTGGGCTTATCAAGCTTCAGGGTAAAACATTCCAGAAAATGGGTTTCACGGGCCTCCTATCCAAGCCATCTCACAGTTGGGTTCATAGATTGCACACAGTCAAGCCAACCTTCACCTTTAAGGACCAGTCAAGCTAATAGATGGGTTTATCAGAATGTACACAGTCAAGTCATCTGACTACTAGGTTTATCAGGCTACCTAGCCAAGCCAACATTTGCATTTGGGTTTATCATACTATCCAACCAAAGGTTACACACCAGGTCAACCACAACAAGACTTAGCCAAGCCAACATATGGGTTTATTAGACTGTACACAGTCAAGTCATCTTCCCCATTCAGTTTATCAGGCTTCCAAGGCAATGGGTAGGAAGAACTGCTAAGCTAGTGAGCTCATCTATAGAGCTAAGAACACATTCACATGACCTATATGGCCTATCTTCCCTACTGCCTACACAGCCAACACAAGGAAGTGTCCCCATCTCTGCTCCACAGTCCCTTAGGATACAGCTTCCCTTACAGTGCTCTTTAGGATGTGCATAGTAGGTTCACCAGCCACTCTTATCTTATTATGAGGTTCCACACTAGTTTTATCAATCACATTCTATGTCTCTCCCATTCCTAAGTCTTGTACATAGTTCATACCCAAACCAGGGTGCACAATAAAACAACCACAGGGAGACTCTACAACATAGGCTTACTTTGGAACACGTGTGATAGGGTCTCATACACTCTATAGTTTAAGCTACGCTGCAACAAAGCAATCATAGTCATTCCAAGGGAACATACTCATAGAACGTGATGGATACACATAGGTAGAGTTCTGATGCTACCACACTATAACTAAACACTCACAGAATATGAAGGATGCACACTGGAAGATATCAACTAATGAAGAGCTTCCCCTCGTGAATGGAGAATGAAGAAGATGAACTAGAATGTCCCCCAGCTCTCGAATCATGAGAGGAAATCCAAAATGTGAATGTGTGGGTCTACACTAGCATACGATTCTAGTTTTTTTTGTTTGTCCTTGCAAGCAAAACACACCATTCTAGGACTGGGTTCTCTACCCATTCGAATTTTCCCATACTCTTCCCCTTCCAAGTAATAACTACCTCAACCACTTTCTAGCAGAATAAATGGTTGGTAAGAGAACACAAGAAAGAAGGTAGTTGACAGTTTTGACGGGTTCTCCCCATGACACATGGATTTCCCCAACTGGTTCAAGGTTAACATTCCCCCACCCCCTTATCCTTCGGAAAATCATGCCCCCATCTCATTATTCATTGCATTGACATAGTTGGTTATGGGTTTTTCATTAATTTGCATACTTACATGATGCTTACAAACATTCTTGACTTAGCACAGAAACCATAATCATCACCATGATTTCCTATGTACCAAACCTTAATCAATGATAGGGCCTTGGCCTTGAGCTCCTTGTAATGATTCGATATAGTATTTACATCATATACACTAATGTAACGGGGTCAAAACTAGGGTGTTACATTCCCCTCCCCCTTCAATAGCATTGTCCTCAATGCTTACAAAATTGAACAAAATGCTACACTAGCATCGCCTTAGTGCTACGTGGAATAGAACAAAAATGGATGTGCCAATCGGATGGCATCCTCCAACTCCCATGTAGCCTCTTCAGGACCGTAGTGCTCCCACTGCACCTTTACCTATCCTATGGCTCGGTTCCAAAGCATGGTGACCTTCTAGTTGAGGGTGCAGATTGGCTCGATTCGGAACTATCCCTCAGGTTCCACCTGAATCACATCCCAATTTATCACATGGTTAGGGTCATGTATATATTTCTTAAGCAAGGAAACATGAAAAACATTATGAGCCCTAGTGCTAGCAGGTAGTGCAAGTCTATATGCAACTGGCCATATTCTTTCAAGCACTTCAAATGGCCCACATTATCTGGGTGACAACTTAGCACAACTCCCAAGTTTCAAGGAACTCTTCTTTTCCCTCACTCTGAGGTAAAGATGATCCCCAATACTGAACTCTTTGTTCACCTTATGCTTATCAGCATAGCTTTTCTGTCTGTCCTGGGTTGCTTTCAGATTCTACCTGAACTTTACAACCTCCTGCTCCATCTTCTTGAGAAATTCTAGACCAAGCACAAACCCTGTTCATTGGATTATCCCAAGTCACTGGTGTTCTACACCTCCTGCCATACAAATATTCATACGGACTCATCCCCAAGGATGCTTGCTACCCATTATTATAAGCAAACTCTATGAGGTGTAGATAATCTTCCCACTTGGTTGTTTTTTCCATCACATACATGCGAAGCATGTCTTCCAGCACTTGGTTAACTCTCTCTGTCTGCCCATCAGTCTGAGGATAGTAAGCAATGCTGAAATTCAGCTTCGTACCCAAATCCACAAACAACCCCTTCCAAAAATTGGAAGAGAACTTGACATCTTCGTCAGAGACTATTGCCTTAGGCAATCCATGCAATTTGAAAATATCCTTCATGAAGATCTTTTCAATGTCATCAGTCTTATGCATAGACTTAACTGGTATAAAACGCACTGCTTTCACCAACTTGTCCACGACAACCATGATGGAATCATGTTGTCTCTAGGTCATTGGAAATTCTGTAATAAAATCCATGGAAATAACTTCCCATTGCCATTCTAGAACTGGAAAAGGCTGCAACAGACCAGTAGGGTGTTGATGCTAAACCTTTACTTGATGACATTTCATGCACCTTGAAATGTATTCATCTATTTCCTTTTTCATCCTTGGACAAAATTACTGCTTTTGGGTTGTAGCAATTTTCGTCTGATATCCTGGGTGACCAGAATATGGAGATTGATGGATCTCATCCATAACAACTCTCCTCAAATATGCTACATTTGGAATGTAAATTCTTCCTTTATAAGTAAGAAGTCCATCTTATTCCAACTTATATCCCTCATACTTATTCTCAATACTTTGCTACTGCAATTTGTCTTTTACTTGCACATACATTTTATTCCCAGCAGTATGATTAACAATTTGCTGCCTCAAATCTGATTGGAAAATACTAAGAGATGCCATGTGCATTTCGTGCACCTTCTTGCTAAGTGCATCAGCTACCTTATTCTCTTTTCCTTTTATGTGCTTGATTTCAAAATCAAACTCACATAAAAACTCTAGCCATCTAGCTTGCCTAGCATTTAGAGTAGGCTGATCAAACAAATACTTTAGACCACAATGGTCTGTCCTTAACTTGAATATTCTGCCCATCAAGTAATTCCTCCACATCTTGAGGGCATGTGCTGAGACTGCAAGTTCCATATCATGATGAGCGTAGTTGTTCTCATGCTCCTTCAAATTCTTGATTCATAACATATAACGTGGTTGTCTTGCATAAGGACTCGTCCAAGCCCTTGACCACATGCATCGGTACACAACACAAAATATTTCTCTAGGTCTACAACTTTCAATACTGGTGCACTGGTGATAATATTCTTCAACTGCTGGAAGCCTTCTTCACACCTTAATGTCCATTAGAACTTTATCCCCTTCTTTTTCAAAGAAGTGATGGCATGTGCAACCTTGGAGAATCCTTTAATGAATCTCATGTAGTATCCTGCAAGTCCCATAAAATATCTCGCATCTGTCACATTCTTGTAGTAGGCCAATTCATAATGGCTTCTATCTTTTCAGGGTCCACAGATATACCCTATTCTAAGATAATGTGACCTAAATAGTGAATTCTATCTCTATATAAGTCACACTTGCTCAGCTTTGGATACAATCGATGCTCCCTAAGAAAATGTAATGTCAATCTCAAATTCTCTTCATGTTCTTCCTCATTCTTAGAATAAACAAGAATGTCATCAAGGAAAACAAGAACAAACTTGTCCAAATACCTGCTGAAGACACTATTAATTAGGCACATAAAGGTAGATGGTGCATTTGTGAAAACAAAGGGTACCACTACAAAGTCATAATGTCCATACCTTGTTCTGAATGTTGTCTTATGAATGTCTTCATCCTTGGTTCTCACATGATGGTAACCTGACCTCAAGTCAATCTTGGAAAATACCTTTGCTCCTCTCATTTGATCAAAGAGGTCATCAATCCTAGGCAATGGATACTTGTTCTTTACTGTAACCTTGTTCAATTGTCTGTAATCAATACACAACCTGAGTGTACCATATTTCTTCTTTACAAATAGTACAGGTGCTCCCACAGAGACACACTCAGCCTGATATACTTCTTCTACAACAACTCTTGCAGTTGCATCTTCAACTCTAGAATTTATGGTGTACTCATTCTGTAGGGTGTCTTGGACACTAGTGCTACTCCTGACACAAGTTCAATTTTGAAATCAATGTCCCTGTTTGGAGGAATCCCTGGAATCTCCTCAAGAAAAATATCCCAGAATTCCTGCAACACCTAAAAGTCCTCCAACCTAAGAGTTTCACTGTCTGGTACCTCCAAAATATGAGATGCATACAACTGGAAACCTTTCCTATAGAATTTCTTCAATTGCATTGCAGAAACCTACCTCATAGAAATCACCTTTGGAATGCCTTTCATAATCCTTGGGTTTCCTTGTTCATCTAGGTACTCAAAATCCTTGTAATAACAATCAAGCTTTACTCTATGAGCTTCTAACCAATCCATTCCAATGAGGACATCATAGGAACCGAGGGGTAGAAAATTTAGATCTACACAAGTGGCCAATCCATTCATAACCAATGGACATTTCTCCACCACTTACCTAACCTTTCTCTTAGCTCCAGTAGCTAGCTGAACTAACCAAGATTTGCTATGCTTTACTTTCTTAAAGGCACAAATATCCACTACTCTAGGAGTAATGTAACTGTGAGTAGAACCAGGGTCAATCAAGATAGAAACAGATTGCTCAACAATCTTACCTGCAACTTCAACAACAGTTGACTGGTGATCTGCCTGGTGGTCCTCCAGTGCTGCATAAATCCATGGGACGACCCTTGCTACTTGACCCATGGTTTCTGCTTCTCAAATGTTGTAAGCTGGCCTTGCACTCTCATTCTCTAGTGGGAAATTCCTGTTCATGTGGGGTTCTCCATGTCTCCAACATTGGAGTGGTTCTCTGTTCTGTTGTGGATCTCTTGCTCTTTCTCCCACCACTCTAGCTGGTTTCTTTTCTACTTGGGATGGTTTCCGCTGCCGATTCCTGAAGCTAGAAGGTTTGAACCCTTTCTTCCTTTGGTCCATCTTCTCATTCTTCTTGTATTTCCATGAATTATGGTAGTGAGGTTTCCCTTTGCTTTGCTCATAGAAATACTTAGCCTTCCTAATCGCTTCTTTAAGAGTTCTAGGCTCATAAAACTCAATTCTGTCTTTGTAAGGCTAAGGAAATCCACTCAGGAAATGCTGAATTTTCACTTTTTCATCTTTTATGTACCTGCCATATCTCAATAGTTCTAGGAACCTGTTCGCATACTCTCCCATGGTCTATTGTCCCAGTCTCAGCTCATGGAATTCTTTGATCTTGTCATCATAGTATTTGTCAGAGTGGTATTTCTACTTGAAATACTTCTGGAACCATTTCGACTTAAGTCTCCTTCCATTGATCCTTCTTACTTGCTTGAAGTGCTCCCACGAGATGGATTCCCTTACATTCAAACTGGATATGGAAACCCTTGCCTTCATATTCCCCAAATAATCCTAAACTTGGAAGCACTTATTTATTCCAAGAAGTGAAGCATCGAATTCTTGTCCAATCTTCACCTCACCATCAAACATAGGAGGTTTATCCTTCTTAAATTCATCCCGAGAGCGATCTCTATGGGGCCTCTTCCTCTTTCCCTTGCAAGAAGAAGAGCTTGAATCCCCACTTGATTCTTTTGACTCAGATGATTTATTGGCAGTATTTCTTCTTCTTCTGGTACTGCTCTTACTGCCTTAAGGTTTTACTGTACCCTACCCAGAGTCTATCTTTCTTTGTAAGTCTATCAAACTCTGCAGCATAGCAGCATTCAAATGATGCTACTCTTCTTGAGCTTTAATCAGGCTTCTCATAGTGGCTGCAATATCCGGCGGTGTCTCTTGGAATATCCTTCCATTAGACTCTATGTCATCATTTCCAACTGGGACATTTTCCCCCATGGAATATCACGCATGCTCGTAGGAGTCCCGAGCATTATATCTATCATGGGTTCTCATGGATTTACCACAACTTACTCTTCCACAATATACTATGAATTTGCAAAATGTGTTATCAACACCATTTGTTAGACACACAGTAATTCAAAATCAAATCCCTTAACTTACTGTCACTTGGCCTATCTAGGCCCAATGATGTAACCAACATCTTTGGTTAACTAATTCCCGTCCCATCCAGGCCTAATGCTGCAACCTGCAGCTCTGATACCATACTGTCATGTACTGATACCCGATTATCATGCATAATTAAATTTTTCATCGAGAACCTTCATTGTTCATCGAAACACAAGGCATGGTCGTGAACCACATCTCAACATTTCCAACACTGTCATGCTCCCTCCCGTCTTCCATAAATTAGTTCGACAATCTGCAAGGAAATATCTCAAAGGAGATCGGACGGAGGAGAGAAACGTGATGGAAATCAACGATCGTAAACGATCCCACAGACTGGATCCAAATCAACGGTTCAGAATTCACCCGTAAGGATCGACGGTGCAGAAAACCTGAGTTGTGGGGTTGAAAAGTTAAAAAAACTTGCAATGTCACTTTCCACAACCTGCATCCCATGTCTTGCATCGAAATAAGATCAACGACGGATAATCATCCCATGATGATCGATGGAGCAGAGATTTTGACTTGTGGGATTGAGAATGGGGAAATTGTGACACCACGATTCCAGATCCCGCATTCTGCAGGTTACGGAGAGGAAATTATGGAAGGAAATCTAGGGAAACCAAAATCCATGAAACGACATTCCGCATCCTGCAAACCTACAAATTTTACAAAGGAATATTTCTAGCAGAAAAATCAGCTTTTCCACTGAATTCTTGGATCAATCTGATCATTTAGGCCATTACCGATCTGGCCAATCTACCCTGCAACTTACCTCGAAATGGATTGATGGAAAAACATACATATATGCCTATAATTGTAGTTGCTCAAAGGAACAATCCATCAATTCCACATAACAACATATTCATTACATTCCATCAAGCAATTTACAATACAAGAAATGCAATTGCAGAGAATAACATAGTAACATAGACAAGAACACTTATCTTGCATAGAACTTGTCCTGCAAATAGCTATGTCACTACAACGTTCCACCCTACCATAGGCCATTCAGCTCCTTAGTCTCTCAGCAACACTGCCACCCACAAGCTGGGCATGATTTCCTCTAGGAATAACGGAACACTAGTAGACTCATACATAGCCAAGGTGCAATAACACTCAGCCAAGCCAACACAGTTGGGTTTATCAGGCTGCAGGGTAAAACATTCCAATAGATGGGTTTCACTGGCCTCCTATCCAATCCATCTCACAGTTGGGTTCATAGACTAAGCACATTCAATCCAACCTTCACCTTTAAGGACCAATCTATTAAATTTTCATATGCGTAGCTAAGACATCAATATTTCATTTCATTTTTCATAACAAAAGCATATAAACAGGATCACTGAAAGATAGACAAGCACAACCATACAAAAGGAACACAAATATTTATCCTGGGAAAACCCTAAAGGGAAAAACCCAGCAAAATCTTCCTCAATATAGATGCCCCAAAAAGATAAAAGATAAAACCAGCAAGGAGATCAAAGCCTGATCCTCCTCCTTCTCCAACTACTTCTCTTCTCCACTAATGCGCTACACAAGTGAGAGTGTGTGTCCTAAATGAGGAGCACTACACCTCTATTTATATTCATCTGTTCACTTAAGTTAACTCATCTGCCATGTAGGCTCGAGTTACACATGTAGGCTCAAGTAACCACACTAGGGTGCTAATGAACCACCTTTACAATTAGAGGGGATTGCCTCATGACTCTTATTAGTTATTCCGATTAGAAGCATCGGGGTACAACGTAATACAAGTGGTTCTCCCGGTAGGACCATCGGGGACCACAAACAAATACATATAGAATATTATTGGAAGTTACAATATTTCAACACTCCCCCTTAATGAGAAGGGTATTCTATAACAACATCAACAACAACAATAATAAGAGAGAGATAGAGGACATCATCAACATCATCAGGGTGATACATCTATAAATCATTGGAATCTTTTCAAAATCATGTAGTCTTCATCTTCAATCTTTAGTCTTCAGAATCATCAGTACTTTGACCACTTCGATCAGCAACATCTTCAGCATCTTGACTCTTCAATCAGCAGTAACATCTTCAGCACTTTGACCTTTCGATCAGCAACATCTTCAACACTTTGACCTTTTGATCAGCAACATCATCTTCGGCACTTTGACATTTCGATTAGCAATATCATCTTCAACACTTTGACATTTCGATCACCAACATCTTGTTCAGCTCTTTGGCCTTTCGATTAGCAACAACATCATCATCATACCCTGATCTTTCAATCAAAAACATCATCATGAAAACATCAACATCATCATCATCAAAATATCAGCATCAAAATATCATCATCATCACACTCCGATCTT
Source organism: Pseudotsuga menziesii (assembly GCA_001517045.1). Classification (NCBI taxonomy): domain Eukaryota; kingdom Viridiplantae; phylum Streptophyta; class Pinopsida; order Pinales; family Pinaceae; genus Pseudotsuga; species Pseudotsuga menziesii. The sequence goes on along the minus strand of LPNX010794511.1, from coordinate 213,601 downwards.
TCAATCAGAATCATCATTATCATCAGCCTCTGATATTTCGATCAGAAACATCATCAACCGAACATCATCATACTCTAACATCAACTCATCATCATATTTTGATCTTTCGATGAGTACATCATCATCATTATACTTTGATAATACGACATCATCACATTCTGATCTTTCGATCAGAAACATCATCATCATCAGCAACATCATAATCATAAGCAACTTCTGATCTTTCGATCAGAAAACATCATCATCATCATATTCTGATCTTTCAATTAGAGAACATCATCATTGTCAGCAACAGGATCATCATCATATTCTAATCTTTCAATCAGAGAACATCATCATCATCAGCAACTTCTAATATTTCGATTAGAGAAACATCATCATCATCATCATCATCATCATCATCATCATCATCATCAACAAAATCATCATCATATTCTGATCTTTCAATCAGTACGTCATCATCATCATAAAAACATCAACATCATCAAAACATCAACATGATCCTTCCTTTCAGAATTACGGGATTTAGGTCTTTACGGAGTTACCAATGATCCTTCCTTTCGAAATTAAGAGATTTAGGTCTTTACGGATTTACTAACGATCCTTCCTTTCGGAATTACGGGATTTAGGTCTTTACGGAGTTACTAACGATCCTTCGTTTTGGAATTACGGGATCAAAACATTTATGGAACTCAAACAATCCTTCTTATTGGAATTACGGGATCAACACATCTGTGGAACTCAGACAATCCTTCCTATTGGAATTACAGGATCAATTCAATGATCCTTCCTTTCAGAATTATGGGATTTAGGTCTTTACGGAGTTACTAACAATCCTTCCTTTCAGAATTACGGGATCAACACAGATGTGGAACTCAGACAATCCTTCCTATTGGAATTACGGGATCAACATATCTATGGAACTCAGACAATCCTTCCTATTGGAATTACAGGATCAATTCAATGATCCTTCCTTTCGGAATTACGGGATTAACACAGATGTGGAACTCAGACAATCCTTCCTCTAGGAATTACGGGATCAACACATGTTCTTGAGTACTGAAGTCATCGAATCCGTTCTGAATCAAAGTTCAAGGATGATGCAATCCCACCACATTCACGGGGACTGAGGTCACAAGATCACTTTTGGATAGATGTCCTGGGATGATACAATCCCTCTTCATTCTCGACGACCAAGGTCTCTAGGTCACTTTTGGGTAAGTGCCCAAGGATGATACAATCCCACCACATTCTCGATGACCAAAGTCACCGGATCACTTATGGACATATGTCACGGGATGATACAATCCCTCTTCATTCTCGAAGACCGAGGTCTCTGGGTCACTTTAGGGCAAGTGTCCAGGGATGATACAATCCCACTGCAACATCACTACTCCTCCTTTCGAGGAAGGTCTTTCTGAACCACACCAAGCTTGTTCAAACTTTACCCGAGACAAAGGCTTTGTCAATGCATCATCATCTAAACCATCTTCATCTACATCTTCAGTATGTGAATACTGAACTATAACCATCTGTATCTCCAGTATGTGAGTACTGAAAGCATCATCAGGTCACCATCATCGGCATCTACAGTATGTAAATACTGAAACATCATCATCTGCATCTTTATCTTGAATGTATAAATACCGGATTTCTATGTGTTACAACGGAACATAGGGTTCTTTGTTATCACAACTCTCGTTATCACAACTTAGCAGAGCAATCTGCTATGTATTTTTCTTCAGTCATGCTACGAGAAACACTGGATTGTTTCCTACTAAACCATGAACTTATAGCAGACCCCAAACAAAAGCATCTACCTAATGTGCTTTTCCTGTCTGAGATACTTCCAGCCCAATCTGCATCTGTGTAGCCATACAATCTATACTCATGGCTACCATCATAGTATAGACCAAAGTATATAGTCCCTTTCAGATATCTCATCTCATGTTTTGCAGTTACTAGGTGAACCCGTCTTGGTTGAACAAGATATTGACTTAAGGTGTTCACAACAAAACAAATGTCTGGTCTGGAATTTGTTCAGTACATTAATGACCCAATGATCTGTCTGTAATGAGTCACATCCACTAACTCTGATGAGTCATCAGCTAACAGCTTCAGGTTGGATTCCATGGGTGTTTCCATGGATTTGCATTCCAACATATTGAATCTCTTCAATATCTCTATCGCATACTTTCCTTGGTTGAGAAAGATTTCTTCTGAACTTTGCCATATTTCCAAACCTAGGAAATAGTGCATTAACCCAAGGTCTTTCATCTCAAATTATTCTACTAGTTTCTTCTTGCTTTCAATGATCTGTTTCTCCTTCCCTATCAAGAATAAGTCATCCACATATAATAACAGGATGACAGGTTTATCTTCTACAACCTTGAGATAAAGGTTAGGATCAGCTTTACTCTTGGTAAATCCCATAATTGACAGGAAACTGTCTATCCTTCCATACCAAGCTCTGGGATCTTGCTTCATGCCATAGAGGGCCTTCTTCAACTTACATATATGAGTCCATCTGTCTTCAACTTCAAATCCTTTCAATGTAAAACTCTTCCCCAATCATACCATTAAGGAAGGATTGTCTTTACTTCATCATGGAAGCAACTACCATCATAGTTCTGAAGGAAGTGTACCTTGCTTCCTAGAGTAAGTGTCTTTTCAGAATTAATTCCCTCTTTCTTATAGAAACCTCTAGCCACAAGTATTTCCTTACTTCTATCAGTGACATATTTTATCTTGCAAATCCATTTGTAAGATACCACATTCTTGCTTTCTGGTTTGAGTACTATATCCCAAACATCATTCTAGTATTCTTTTATCATAACATCTTCCATGAGTTCATCTTGTCAAATCATCAACATATCCTAGTCTTCTGCATTCAACTTTGAAGGTTGGAACCCAAAAGTATAGATCCATCAGGAAGCTATCCATCATGTCGTACTGTGTCGAACTCAGATATCTTCTGTAGTCACTCCCCCTGAAGTGGAGTATTATCTTCCTTCTTCATTCTATACAGGTGGTTCTATGCTTGATATATACTGGTCAATAGAGTATGTCATGTCATAGTCTATTCTTTCTGAGGCAAATCACGAGCCTTGCTTTGTACACTTGTTCTTGTATATCCATATGGAGGATACTACATACTTTCCTTTATGTCTCGAAATCATATCGTGTACATCATTCCCCATGATCAATTGTTATTCTTTGATCATAGCTTCTTTCATAGCATTCTTTTCTTCATCTTGAGTTATCTCTCATACCCATGGTAGTCTTCATCCTTCGAGTTGGATCTACCGCTCTTTGAAGCTCTTTCTTCCATCATGGTGTCTCTGACCTTGGGAGATTCAGATTCATGTTTATTGAATTGTCATCACTTGTTCTTTGGAACAAGTCTCATCCTTCTTTTCTTGTAGGAGGTTGTACAGGACCTTTCCTACAATTCAAATGCACCAGTTGCATGGTTAGAACTATTTCATAAATCATATGTATAACGACAAATTCTTATGCATCATGAAACTGTTTAGCCAATACAACATTCATCCATATCTCACAGAAAATTTCTAGACTAATCCAATATGTCAGCAAAGAGGTTTGATACGTAGCAGTGGAGAGTTGTATAGCACCATGAGCTACTTACCCATCACATGCATATTAGTAGTATACAGTCATTAATGCAAACAATCTATCATGCATAACACATCAACTGAATATAATCAAATGTAAAACAATATCATGAAATGAAAATTGAACACTTATCTTTTATTTGTTTCGTTGGTAGACTCCATCTTGATCATTCTTCTTTATCATCATTTCTTATCCAAATGATAAGATGGATAAGAGGTTCGTCAAGAATTGAGTTCTTCATATTCCTCATCGCTTGAGGGATCTTCTTTGAATGGTGATAGCTTGATCTTCAATTTTCTCCCATCTTTCTTCTTCTCTTCTTATGAGACAAGGTTCTTTTTCTTCCCAAATTCAACTGAAAGTAATCAATTTTTTTTGGCACACATTCCTCGCATGAATGAATCCCATGATCATGGGAGGCCATTCAAGGTGGCTATCACCACTTATGCATTCTCTGCTTCTTCTTCTACTGCTTCAAGATGTTATGCATTCTGGATCTTCACATTCTTCAACTGTTTTCTCAAATCCATCTTCTGAGTTATGTTCTTATCTTCAAATAGCTTGATCAAGAAATCAAACATCTTCGGTGTCTTTAGGGAAGACAATTGTGGTCCAAGTTGATCTGTGATTGAATCAACAGTGATCTTCTTGGCCTTGATCAAGTTCTTCTTGTGTAAGGATTTGAGGCTCATATCCCTCTAGAACTGGAATCTTCTAGATCTTATTGGATAGAGAGATATATCTCTTCAAATGGAGCTTTCCAATGTACTCCTTTTCTGAAAACAGTGGAGGGAAGCTCCTGGAACAGGAAGCCCTAGTTTTCCAATTTCTTCTGCAGAAATTACTGCTCCTCTGTGTCTAAAATTTCACACTAAGGTAACCTCACACATTCATGATCCAACACCATATGTTTCATTAGAGTTGGTCTCACCAATTTGTATTTATGATCATTTTCCCAAGGTGACCTGTTACAGGACTGTTCAGAACAGTGAAGTTGTATGGCATGCCACGTGTCATTGGTTCATCTTCAGGTTCTAAAATTTGGACCACGCAATGTATGGTCCATTATATTTCTGGAACATCTTCAGGAATTCCATTTAGACCTCTGTATCCCAAGCTATATCAATTTTCCCTAGGTGTCCTGTTTAGGGATGAATTCTGGAAGAGGATGGAACCCTAACTTGAAGGGATCATATCTCCTAGAATATAGTGAATCTAAGGCTGAATTTTGGGCACAGTGTTTATCAGGATTGTATCTTTGGTATCTAAAATTTTCATCTCTTTAAAATTTTCAATATTGGGATATAGAGAATATACCAAAACTTAGCAGTTTTAGTATTTAGCGTTTTTCTAGCTCCGGGTCAAACCAGGGTTTGACTTTCCTGGAGTTTCACCCAACCAAAAATATTGATCCAGGTCTCTAAAATTTGATTTTGATGAGGAGAGAAATCCTATGCTGGGCTCACTCAAAAATTCTTCTTCCGCAAGAATCCCTAATTTCCCACACAGAAAAATGAAAATGCTCGGAATCGAATTTTGCTTCGACGGAAAGATGTGCCCTTCAATGGAGAGTCAGCCTAGCCTTCTTTTGCTGATCGATTGTGGAGAGAGAACCAAAAAGTAAGAAGCCCTAGATTATGTAGCTTCACAATGTCTTCTTTTTAGGGTGGCTCTGATTCCATTTTAAATTTTCATATGCTTAGCTAAGACATCAGTATTTCATTTCATTTTTCATAACAAAAGCATATAAATAGGATCACTGAAAGATAAACAAGCACAACCATACAAAAGGAACACAAATATTTATCCTAGGAAAACCCTAAAGGGAAAAACCCAGCAAAATCTTCCTCAATATAGATGCCCCAAAAAGATAAAAGATAAAACCAGCAAGGAGATCAAAGCCTGATCCTCCTCCTTCTCCAGCTACTTCTCTTCTCCACTAATGCGCTACACAAGTGAGAGTGTGTGTTCTAAATGAGGAGCACTACACCTCTATTTATATTCATCCGTTAACTTAATTTAAATCATCTATCATGTAGGCTCGAGTTAATCATGTAGGCTCGAGTTACACATGTAGGCTCAAGTAACCACACTGGTGTGCTAATGACCCACCTTTACAATTAGAGGGGATTGCCTCATGAATCTTATTAGTTCTTCCGATTAGGAGCATCGAGGTACAAAGTAATACAAGTGGTTCTCCCGGTAGGAACATCGGGGACCACAAAGAAATACATATAGAATATTCTTCGAAGTTACAATATTTCAACACAGTCAATCCAACATATGGGTTTATCAGACTGTACACAGTCAGGCCATCTCACTACTAGGTTTATCAGGCTACCTAGCCAAGCCCGCATTTGCAGTTGGGTTTATCAGAATGACCAACCAAATTTTACACACCAGGTCAACCACAACAAGACACAGCCAAGACAACAGATGGGTTTATCATACTGTACACAGTCAAGCCATCTTCCCCGTTGGGTTTATCAGGCTTCCAAGGTAATGGGTAGGAAAAAATGCTAAGCTAGTGAGCTCATATACAGAGCTAAGAAAACCTTCACAAGACCTATCTGGCCTGTACTCCTTACTTCCTACACACCCAAGACAAGGAAGTGTCCCCTTCTCTGCTCCACAGTCCCTCAGGATACACCTTGCCTTCCAGTGCTCTTCAAGATGTGCATAGCAGGTTCACCAGCCACTCTTATCTTATTATGAGGTTCCACATTAGGTTTATCAAGAACATCCTATGTCTCTCACATTCCTAAGTCTTGTACATAGTTCAGACCCAAACCAGAGTGCACAATACAACAAACACAGGGAGACTCTACAACACAGGCTTACTCTGGAACACAAGTGACAAGGCCTCATACACTCTGTACTTTAAGATAACGCTGCAATGTAGCAATTGCATTCCTTCCAGGGGAACATACTCACAGAACGTGATGGATACATATAGGTAGAGATCCACTGCTACCACACTGTCACTAAACACTCACAGAATGTGAAGGATGCACACCGGAAGATATCAACTACTAAAGAGGTTCCCCCCATGAATGGATAATGAAGAAGATGAACTAGAACGTCCTACAGCTCTCGAATCATGAGAGTAAATCCAAAATGTGAATGTGTGGGTCAACACTGGCATATGATTCAGGGTTTTTTTTTGTCCATGCAAGTAAAGCATGCCATTACAGGACTGGATGCTCTACCAATTCTAATTTTCTCATACTCTTCCCCTTCCATGCAATAAGTACCTCAACCACCTTCTAGCAAAATAAATGGTTGGTAAGAGAAGACAAGAAAGAGGGTAGTTGACAGTTTTGATGGGTTCTCCCCATGACACATGGCTTTCCCCAACTGGTTCAAGGTCAACATTCCCCCACCCCCTTATCCTTAGGAAAATCATGCCCCCATCTCATTATTCGTTGCATTGACATAGCTGGCTGTGGGTTTTTCATGAATTTGCATATTTACATGATGTTTACAAATGTTCTTGACTTAGTACAGAAACCATATGCATCACCATGATCACCTATATACCAAAACTCAATCAATGACAAGGCCTTGGCCTTGAGCTCCTTGTCATGATTCGATATATTATTTACATCATATACATTAATGCAACGGGGTCAAAACCGGGGTGTTACATTCCCCTCCCCCTTCAATAGCATTGTCCTCAGTGCTTACAAAATTGAATGAAATGCTACACTAGAATCGCCTTAGTGCTCCATGGAATTGAACAAAAATGGATGTGCCAATCGCATGGCATCCTCTAGTTCCCACGTAGCCTCTTCAGGACCATAGTGCTCGCACTGCACCTTTACCTATCCTATGGCTCAGTTCTGGAGCATGGTGACCTTCTTGTAGGATGCGTATTGGCTCGATTTGGAACTCTCCCTCGGTTTCCACCCGAATCACATCCCAATTGATCACATGGTTAGGGTAATGTATATATTTCTTAAGCAAGGAAACATGAAAAACATTATGAGCCCTAGTGCTAGCAGGCAGTGCAAGTCTATATGCAACTGGACCTATTCTTTAAAGCACTTCAAATGGACCATAGTATCTAGGTGACAAATTGGTAAAACTCCCAAGCTTCAAGGGACTCTTCTTTTTCCTCACTCTAAGGTAAACATGATCCCTAATGATAAATTTTCTGTTCACCCTATGCTTATCAACATAGCTTTTCTGTCTGTCCTGGGCTGCTTTCAGATTCTGTCTGATCTTTACAACCTCCTGCTCCATCTCCTTGAGCAATTCTATACCAAGCACAACCCTGTTCATTGGATTATCCCAAGTCACTAGTGTTCTACACCTCGTTCCATACGGACTCATCCCCAAGGATGCTTGTTTCCCATTATTATAAGCAAACTCTACCAGATGTATATAATCTTTCCACTTGGTTGGTTTTTCCATCACATACATGCAAATCATGTCTTCCAGCACTTGGGTAACTCTCTCTGTCTTCCCATCAGTCCGAGGATGGTAAGCAGTGCTGAAATTCAGCTTTGTACCCAAATCCGCAAACAACCCCTTCCAAAAATTGGAAGTGAACTTGACATCTCCGTTAAAGACTATTTCCTTAGGCAATCCATGCAATTTAAAAATCTCCTTCATGAATATCTTTGCAATGTCATCAGTCTTATGCGTAGACTTAACTGGTATAAAATGCGCTGCCTTCATTAACTTGTCCACTACAACCATAATGGAATCATCTTGTCTTGAGGTTATTGGTAATCCTGTAATAAAATCCATGGAAATAACTTCCCATTTCTATTTTGGAACTAGCAAAGGTTGTAACAAACCTGAAGGGTGTTGATGCTCAACCTTTACCTGTTGACATTTCATGCACCTTGAAATGTATTCAGCTATGTCCTTTTTCATCCTTGACCAAAAGTACTGCTTTTGGGCTGTAGAAATTATCTTTTGATATCCTAGGTGACCAGAATATGGAGCTTGATGGATCTCGTTCATAACAACTCTCCTCAAATATGCTACATTTGGAATGCAAATTCTGCCTTTATAAGTAAGAAGTCCATATTCTTCCAACTTATATCTATCATACTTCTTCTCAAGACTTTGCTGCTACAAGTTGTCTTTTACTTGCACATACATTTCATCTCTAGTAGTATCATTAACAATCTGTTGCCTCAAATCTGATTAGAAAATACTAAGAGATGCCATGTGCATTTCCTGCACCTTCCTGCTAAGTGCATCAGCTACCTTATTCTCTTTTCCTTTTATGTGCTCAATTTCAAAATCAAGCTCACATAAAATTTCCATCCATCTAGATTTCCTAGCATTTAGAGTAGGCTGATCAAACAAATACTTCAGACCGCAATGGTCTGTCCTTAACTTGAATCTTCCACCCATCAAGTAATTTCTCCACATCTTGAGAGCATGTACTATGGCTGCAAGTTCCAGATCATGAGTAGCATAGTTCTTCTCATGCTTCTTCAAATTTCTTGACTCATAACATATAACATGGTTGTCTTGGATAAGGACTCCTCCAAGCCCTTGACCACATGCATTGGTACACACCACAAAATATTTCTCTGGGTCTGCAACTTTCAATACTGGTGCACTAGTGAGAAGATTCTTCAACTGCTGGAAGCCTTCTTCACACCTTAATGTCCATTCAAACTTTATCCCATTCTTTTGCAAAGAAGTGATGGCATGTGCAACCTTGGAGAATCCTTCAATGAATCTCTTGTAGTATCCTGCAAGTCCCATAAAAGATCCCACATCTGTCACATTTCTTGGAGTAGGCTAATTCATAATGGCTTCTATCTTTTCAGGGTCCACAGATATACCCTCTTCTGAGATAATGTGACCCAAACAATGAATTCTATCTCTATATAATTCACACTTTCTCAGCTTTGCATACAATCGATGCTCCCTAAGCAACTGTAATGTCAATCTCAAATGCTCTTCATGTTCTTCCTCATTCTTAGAATAAACAAGAATGTCATCAAGGAAAACAAGAACAAACTTGTCCAAATACCTGTTGAAGACACTATTCATTAGGCACATAAATGTAGCTGGTGCATATGTGAGACCAAAGGGTACCACCACAAACTCATAATGTCCATACCTTGTTCTGAAGGTTGTCTTATGAATGTCTTCATCCCTGATTCTCACCTGATGGTAACCCAACCTCAAGTCAATCTTGGAAAATACCTTTTCTCCTCTCATTTGATCAAAGAGGTCATCAATCCTATGCAACGGATACTTGTTCTTTACTGTAAATTTATTCAATTCTCTGTAATCAATACACAACCTGAGTGTACCATCTTTATTCTTTAAAAACAGAACCGGTGCTCCCAACGGAGACACACTCGTCCTGATATACTTCTTCTCCAATAAATCTTGTAGTTGCATCTTCAACTGTAGCATTTCTAGTGTACTCATTCTGTAGGGTGTCTTGGACACTAGTACTGCTCCTGACACAAGTTCAATTTTGAAATCAATGTCCCTTTTTGGAGGAATCCCTAGAATCTCCTCAGGAGACATATCATGGAATTCTTGCAACACCTAAAAGTCCTCTAACCTAGGAGTTTCACTCTCTGGTGCCTCCAAAATATGAGTTGCATATAACTGGAAACCTTTCCTATAGAACTTCTTCAACTGCATTGTAGAAACCTGCCTCACGGAAATCACCTTTGGAATGCCTTTGACAATCCTTGGGTTTCCTTCTTCATCTAGGCACTCAAAAGCCTTGTTATAACATTCAAGCTTTACTCTATGAGCTTCTAACCAATCCATTCCAATGAGGAAATCATAGGAAATAAGGGGTATAACATTCAGATCTAAACAAGTGGCCAATCCATTCATAACCAATGGACATTTCTCCACCACTTCCCTAACCTTTCTCTTAGCTCCAGTAGCTAGTTGAACTAACCAATATTTTTTATGCTTTACTTTCTTAAAGGCACAAATATTCACTACTCGAGGAGTAATGTAACTGTGAGTAGAACCAGGGTCAATCAAGATAGAAACAGATTACTCAACAATATTACCTGCAACTTCAACAACAGTTGACTGGTGATCTGCCTGGCAGTCCTCCAGTGTTGCATAAATCCTAGGGACAACCCTTGCTACTTGACCCACGGTTTCTGCTTCTTGAATGTTGTAAGCTGGCCTTGCACTCTCATTCTCTAGTGGGAAATTTTGATGCATGTGGGGTCCTCCACATATCCAACATTGGAGTGGTTCTCTGTTCTGCTGTGGATGTCTTGATCTTTCTCCCACCACTCTAGGTGGCTGCTTTTTCGCTTGGGATGGCTGCCTCTTTTGATTCCTGAAGCTAGAAGGTTTGAACCATTTCTTCCTTTGGTCCGTCTTTTCATTCTTCTTGTCTTTCCATGACTTATGGTAGTTAGGTTTCCCTTTCCTTTGCTGATAGGAATACTTAGCCTTCCTAATCGCATCTTCATGAGTTCTAGGCTCATGAAACTCAATTTTGTCTTTGTAAGACCAAGGAAATTCACTCAAGAAATGTTGAATTTTCACTTTTTCATCCTTGATGTACTTGACATATCTCAACAGTTCTAGGAACCTATTCGCATACTCTCCCATGGTCTGTTGTCCCAGTCTCAACTCATGGAATTTTTTGATCTTGTCATCATAGTATTTGCCAGGGAGGTATTTCCGCTTGAAATACTTCTGGAACCATTTCCACTTAAGTCTCCTTTCACTAATCCTTCTTACTTTCTTGAAGTGCTCCCACCAGATGGATGCCCTTCCATTCAAACTGAATATGGAAACCCTTGCCTTCATATTCCCTGAATAATCCTGAACTTAGAAGTAATTCTTTATTCCAAGAAGTGAAGCTTCAACTTCTTGTCTAGTCTTCACCTCACCATCAAACGTAAGAGGTTTAGCCTTCTTAAATTCATCCCGAGAGTGATCTCTATGGGGCCTCTTCCTCTTTCCCTTGTGAGAAGAAGAGCTTGAATCCCCACTTGATTATTTTGACTCAGATGATCTACTGGAAGCCCTTCTTCTTCTTCTGGTATTGCTCTTACTACCTTTGGGTTTTATTGTACCCTTCCCAGAGTCTATCTTTCTTTGCAAGTCTATCGAATTCTGTAGCATAGCAGCATTCAACTGGTGTTGCTCTTCCTGAGGTTTAATCAGTCTTCTCATAGTGGCTGCAATATCTAACGGTGTCTCTTGGAATATCCTTCCATTAAACTCTATGTCATCATTTCCAACTCAGACATTTTCCCCCATGGCATCCCATGCATGCTCGTAGGAGTCCCGAGCATCATATTCGTCATGGGTTCTCATGGTTGTACCACAACTTACTCTTCCAAAATATACTATGACTCTGCAAAATGTGTTATCAACACCATTTGTTAGACAAACAGTAATTCAAAATCAAAGCCCTTTAATTACTATCACCTAGCCTATCTAGGCCCTATGTTGTAACCGACAGCTTTGGTTAACTGATTCCTGGCCCATCTAGGCCCAATGCTGCAACCCGCAGCTCTAATATGACACTGTCTTATACCCATACCCCATTATCATGCAGAATTAAAATTTTCATCAAGAACCTTCACTGTTCCCCGAAACATAGGGCATGGTCGTAAGCCACATCTCAACATTTCCAACACTGTCATGCTCCATCCTGTATTCCATAGATAAATTCGACAATCTACAAGGAAATATCTTAGAGGAGATCAGATGGCGGAGAGAAACATGACGAAAATCAACCATTGTAAACGATCCCATGGACTGGATCCAAATCAACGGTTTAGAATTCACTTGCAAGGATCGACGGTGCATAAATCCCGAGTTGCAGGGTTGAAAACTTACAAAACTTGCATTATCACTTTTTGCAACTCGCGTCCCACATCGAAAACATATCGATGACGAAGAATCATCCCGCGAAGATCGATGGAGTGGATATTTTGACTTATCGGATTGAGAATGGGGAAATCGTGACACCACGATTTTGCATTCGCATCCCGCAAATTCTAGAAGGAAATATGCGAAAACCAAAATCCATGGAACGACATTCTGCATTCCACATCTCGCAAACCTGCAAATTTATGCAAAGGAATATTTCTAGCAGAAAACTCAGCTTTTCCTAGGAATTCTTGGATCAGTCTAATCATTTAGGCCATTACCGATCTGGACAATCTACCTTATAACTTAGCTCTAAATGCATTAATGGAAGAACATACATAGATGCCTATAATTTGAGTTTCTCAAAGGAACAATCCATCAATTCCATAGAACAAAATATTCATCACATTCCATCAAGCAATTTACAATACAAGAAATGCAATTGTAGCGAATAACATAGTAACATAGACAAGAACACTTATCTTGCACAAAACCTGTTCCACAACTAGCTATGTCACTGCAACATTCCACCCAACCATAGGCTAGTGTGCTCCTTAGTCTCTCAGCAACACTGCCACCCCTGAGCTGGGCATGATTTCCTCCAGGAATAAGGGAACACTAGCAGACTCATACATAGCCAGGATGCAATAACACTCATCCAAGCCAACACAGTTGGGTTTATCAGGCTGCAGGGTAAAACATTCCAACAGATGGGTTTCACAGGCCTCCTAGCCAAGCCATCTCATAGTTGGGTTCACAGATTGAGCAAATTCAAGCCAACCTTCACCTTTAAGGACCAGTCAATCCAACATGTGGGTTTATCAGACTGTACATAGTCAAGCCATCTCACTACTCTGTTTATCAGGCTACCTAGCCAAGCCAACATTCGCAGTTGGGTTTATCAGACTGTCCAACCAAAGGTTACACACCAGGTCAACCACAACAAGACATAGCCAAGCCAACATATTGGTTTATCAGACTGTACACATTCAAGCCATCTTCCCTGTTGGGTTTATCAGGATTCCAAGGCAATGGGCAAGAAGAACTGCTAAGCTAGTGAGCTCATCTACAAAGATAAGAACACCTTCACATGACCTATCTCGCCTAGATTCCCTACTGCCTACACACCCAACACAAGGAAGTATCCCCTTGTCTGCTCCACAGTCCCTCAAGATACACCTTCCCTTCTAGTGCTCTTCAGGATGTGCATAGCAAGTTCACCAGCCACTCTTATCTTATTGTGAGGTTCCACACTAGGTTTATCAAGCACATCCTACATCTCTCCCATTCCTAAGTCTTGTACATAGTTCATACCCAAACTAGGGTGCACAATACAACAACCATAGGGAACACGAGTGACAGGGTCTCACACAATTTGTAGTTTAAGATAATGCTGCAACACAGCAATCATAGTCCTTCCAAGGGAACATACTCACAGAACGTGATGGATATGCATAGGTAGATCTCTGCTGCTGCCACACTATCACTAAACACTCACAGAATGCGAAGTATGCACATCAGGAGATCTCAACTGCTGAAGAGCTTCCCCCCATGAATGGAGAATGATGAAGATGAACTAGAACATCCTGCAGCTCTCGAATTGTGAGAGGAAATCCAAAACGTGAACGAGTGGGTCAACATTGGCATACGATTCTAGTGTTTTTTTTGTCCATGCAAGTAAATCATGCCATTCTAGGACTGGGTGCTCTGCTAATTCGAATATGCCCATACTCTTCACCTTCCAAGCAATAACTACCTCAACCACCTTCTAGCAAAATAAATGGTTGGGAAGAGAAGACAAGAAAGAGGGTAGTTGACAATTTTGATGGGTTCTCCCCATGACACATGGGTTTCCCCATCTAGTTCAAGGTTAACATTCCCCCACCCCCTTATCCTTAGGAAAATCATGCCCCCATCTCATTATTCATTGCATTGACATAGTTGGCTGTGGGTTTTTCATTAATTTGCATATTTACATAATGTTTACAAACATGCTTGACTTAGGATATAAACCATAAGCATCACCATGATCACCTATATACCAAACCTTAATCAATGATAGGGCCTTGGCTTTGAGCTCCTTGTCATGATTGAATATAGTATTTACATCATATACATTAATGCAACGGGTTCAAAACCGAGGTGTTACATCATGAGAGTGTGACGAATCAACCGCCCAAGTAGACAGTTCAAAGGGGTCCTCCTCCTCCATCCATGAAGAGGAAGGGATAGGATCTACAATGGTAACAATAATATATTTATAAGAAATCACCGATGTAGGTAATGACATGTCCATCTTAGTAGTTCGAGGATCTTCATCCGAAGTGCTCAGAGAAGGGAGAGTCCAAGGGTCTTCCAAATGCAAAATGAAAAACGGAACTGAACTCAATGATGGCGATTCACTACCAAGAATGGAACCTATAGTAAGAATTGGTGCGGAAATATTGAAAGTTCCCATGAAAGATAGATACATTCCCACACCAACATTCTCAGTTGTCGGCTAAGAATTGTCAACAACTGGGATATTAGCTCCCGACGATGATTTCATCCCGAAATTATCGAATGATTTTTTCTCGACCATGACAATCCTATATTTTAAAGGGAAGAAAATAATTCAAAAGAGGGATGACATGACCACTCTCATGTTGTAAATCCAGTTATGACCCTGTAGAAGGTTATAGTAAAAGGCCACATCAACTACCTCGACCTCAATCGACATGGTCTTCCCTATGAATTGGATTTCGAGAGAAGGAATTATACCATGCGATAAAAAATATCTCCCATCAAAAAAATTCAACATGGTCCCATATTTTGACAAAGTGGGTGAACCTAGACCTTTCCAACATGTTAAAGACATCACAGAAGGCATAACACCCTCATCAATTACTGTGCATTTAATGGTGTTGTTCATACACTCCACATGGACTAGGAAAGCCACATGGTAAGGAAAGTGAGGATGAACTTCATGGGTTTCAAATTTAATCATTGTGGAAGGATGTGAATCAACCATCCCAAGGGAGGTG
Source organism: Pseudotsuga menziesii (assembly GCA_001517045.1). Classification (NCBI taxonomy): domain Eukaryota; kingdom Viridiplantae; phylum Streptophyta; class Pinopsida; order Pinales; family Pinaceae; genus Pseudotsuga; species Pseudotsuga menziesii. Next base: position 198,089 of record LPNX010794511.1, on the reverse strand, counting down.
AACAAATATTTCCTCTCTGAAGGGAAATTCTGAAGGACTTCTAAGGAAGACATCACACACGGAGTTTGGAACAAATCCTCGACAATAGAATAGGTCTGGGTGGGTTAGGCATTAGGATTGTGCCCCAAACTTTAGGATTCCCTTAGGAATGTGAGGTGTAACTTCAGGCTTTTCAATATGTAAAGGGACCTTGAGAGGTGCAGGCTCTTTTCCCAAGTCAGGTTGCAACGAACCATAATCTTTTGCTCATGTTACAACATTCTTGATGGAAATCATGTTGATGCACCCATGGCCACCTTCGGTGTTCAACAGGATTTGATACCCACCAAAAGCACTTTCGGATTCCATTGTCCTCTAATTCATATTTTGATTATGTAGTAAAGGATCCGTTAACACAGTTGAGATCTGTGTAATGAATTTTGAGGCTTCATTGATATGAGGGCACAAGTAAGCAAGGTTATCTCCCCCACAATTGTTTCAAGGAAAATTGACCTTATGTTTAGACTTCTTGTCCCCCCGAGCATCATTACTGTTCTTGTCATTGTTAGATTTTTTGTTCATATTCCCATTCATGGATTCAAGAATAGCTTCATCTAAAGGAAAAGTGTCATCTAAGCAATCTTGAGAGTGTGACGACTTAACCGCCCAAGTAGGAAGTTCAAAGGGGTCCTCCTCCTCCGTCCGTGAAGAGGAAGGGATAGGATCTACAACGGTATCAATAATATATTGATTAGAAATCATCACTGTAGATAACGAAATGTCCATCTTAGTAGGTCTAGGATCTTCATCCGAAGTGCTTGGAGAAGGGAGAGTCCAAGGGTCTTCCAAATGAGAAATGATAAATGGAACCGAACTCAACGATGAAGATTCACTACCAAGAATGGAACCTATAGTAAGAATTGGTGCGGAAATATTGAAAGTTCCCATCAAATGAGGATACATTCCCACACCAACATTCTTAGTTGTAGACTGAGAATTGTCAATAACCTGGATATTAGCTCCCGACGATGCTTTCGTACCGAAATTATCGAATGATTTTTTCTCAACCGTGACAATCCTATCTTAGAAAGGAAAGAAAATAATTCGGAAGAGGGATGACACAACCATTCTCATGTTGTAAATCCAGTTACAACCTAGTAGAAGGTTATAGTTGTTGACCGAAATATTTGTCCTCCTATTGACAGCAAGGCATTCCGCTGGTCTGAATGGTTCAGATCCAGAACAAATAGATCACAGAGGTTGATAACTCCCCCTAGACACTGTAGATATCTAGAGTACAAGGCTTTTATAGTTCACCTATGTACCTGCAAAAGAGTTCAACATGAAACAATTCAAAGCAACCAGAATATGATCTACTAATCTATGCTAGTGACTAAGGAATCTAGCAATATATATCTAAAATCAAACATCAAAAATATATATGGGACATAAAATCAACTTGCATTAGAAATATGAAGAAGTTTACAACCAATCCTTAGTGTTGACATGCATCTCCATGAAACTAGCTCTTCATCCCCATAAGCTCTGACTCTAGCTCTCTATTCTCTCTCCAAATGATCTTGGGCCAAGAATCAGTCCAATAGCATAAAAACACCTTCAATGTTCTCCCCTCAACCATGGCTATGAGATCATATTTATAGGGCTTTAATGGATAGATATGGTTGGGAAATTAGTGGGTGAGGTGGCCTCTAAGATCCTAGGATGAGGGATCTCGAGCTCAACCAACCCACAGTAGTAGGGATAAGGGATATATCGAGGCTTATCATCTAGAAGCCTCGAGAAGCTTCTCTTTTTCCCCTTTTATCGAGGGTACCGCACTTCTCCTTCTATGACATAGTGGTTTTGGTAATAACCACCTATTGAACAAAGGTAACAGGCGGTGGCACCACTCATGGACAACTGATGAAAGGTGGTGCGAGTAGGGGTACCACTCCTGGATAAGGGAGGATGAGTGTTGCTGGTAATTTGTATGATAGACTGATAAGAAACCATTTATTCTTCACTCCAGAGGCTGGGATTTAGGGCCAGTAGGTATGTCAAAGGTCTTATCACATGATGGTGATAGGATTTTGGTATAACAGGATGCCCCCCAAAGCATGAGTCTTAGAGTGATACGATAAACGAGAGCTTTGAGAACAGGTCATTGCCAAGAGATGAGAATGTTGGCTCAATCGGAGCATGCAGTCAAGTAGGAATTTGCAGTACATCAGTATGTTGACTCATAGACACAAGTAACCAAACTCATAGTTGCAGACCAATACAAGGCATATCCATGAGTGGAATAAACAAGCATGGCTACTAGAATACATCGTAGATCCATGTGATAGAGGACTCAAACTTAGACATAGCTACCAGACATACAATGTAGATCTATGTCATATAGATGCAAATTTGAGCATAGCCATGACCATACAAATGTGGATCCATGGTAGATATACAAAACTCCATCGCAACCTGGGAAAAGTAATGAGCGCTTTTTAAACAAATGGCCAAGGTCTTTGTCTTGTCTTCCACAAAGTACGATTGTATCCATGTGATTACAATGATCTGAAGTCGAACATGGTAGAAACCACTTGATTACCGGCCAATGATGTGAACCATTAACAAGTGTGAGGGAGATCACCATTAATGTCAATGATTCCCAAGGTACTCTAGTACAATCTGCTGAGTGCGAATAGATGTCCTGATGTCGAACACCCAGTCGATTCTATCGATCAAAGGTCAATGATGAGAACCAATGTCGAGAGCGAGAGAATCTGTCATTAAGGCATACAAATCTCAAGGTACTAAATATTGTTTCTAAGACTATTTCCCAGATGATGAGCTGATGTCGACAGGAATAGTCTTGTCGAAGGAGGGCCACGATGAGTCCCACATCGATGACATGAAACTTGGAACATAGTTCTGGAATGATGTGAACATAGTAACCATATGACTGAATCAAAGATACTGACACAAAGGCTGTGTATACTACAGAGGAAAAACTTCTTCAGATTCCCTTTGAACATCGGGAGGCACGACAAAATGACTTGGCATCATGACTAGACAGAACAGATACACAATGCGACAGTGGACATTGCATTATTTTGAAAGGCTCAAAGGATTGGCATGGCTCATGAAAGTGGATCATCATGGAGATCAGTTGAATACCTAATTAACTGAAATGATTGTGCAGACAAGTGCCATGTTCAAAGGTAATGACAAACAACTGCCATTATTTGCAAAATGATTCCCTTTCCCATTTCCCCCATCATAATCAATGAGTGCCTCTTTTCGGTTTTACGAGCTCAAAGAGGGTAAAAAACACTCAATATAGCTTGTCAGAAGACAAGTCAAATCCCATATGTTTTATGAACCTGAGAGAGGATGGGTGCGTCCCCAAAAATGGGTCTCTCAATGTTTAATTTTTAACGAGTCCACTGAAAGAAAACTCGGTATCGCTCATTTTTAGAGATTCTGAACGAATACAGAAGAAGACTCCATGGGGGTCTTTTTCATATGATTTAGTCTCTAAGGCCCGAAAAAATATAAAATCATACCTTAGAGAACTCTTCCAGTCATGATCAGCTGGAGCGTTCCTTTCTCGTAAATAGTACTGTCCAAACTGAGAAAGAGATAACCTACCGTCGGATAGATGACTCTTCAGATACTTTAACGAGTGTGAAGAAAACAAGATTGCTCAACGATCTTTTCATATTTAGGGAGTCTGAAAAGGGTTTAAAGAGAACTCCATGATGTTTCTTTACACAATGTCACTTTTTACGAGCCTGGAAAGATTTGGAAACGGAGTTGACTATCTTTTCATGTTTGAGGAGTTTGAAAGAAGATGTGAAAAAAAGACTCCATAACGTTTCTTTACACAATGTTGTATTTTACGAGCCTAGAAAGAAACTTGAACTAGACTCAGAACTTTGAAACTAGATTTTAACGAGTGTGACAAAGTGTTGTAATAAATGCTCAACGACCTTTTCCATTTTGTGAAAGTACAAAAAATCCATAAACAAACTTTCCAAGGCTTTCTACTAAAGTCAACCTGCAGATAGCTCATCATGGGGGCTTCACTTGTTGACCAATATCCTATCACGTTAGTTCATATTGTGGGTTTTAAAATTATTAAAAACTGAACCAATATATTGCAGGTATTGGGGGGATGAGGGATTTAAGGTGGGGTTGGGTAGTGTGGTTTATAAGGATTAAGGTATAAAAAGGGGTGGGGAGGAGGTTTCAAGTATTGGGAGGGGGTTTCAACAAAAGAGTTTGGGTCAATATCTATGGAAATTAAGGGTATTCTTTAATATCCCACGATTGCACGTGCTATGTGAGATGTTCACTAAGTGAAGTCCCCATGCAGCTCATAAACAAGTATTAACTGCATCCAAAATCAACATTAAGGGATTACGACAAATAGATTTTGACTAGAACATGATGTAATATTAAAACTATACCAAGTCAGACCCAAAAAATGTCTATATAAGGCAATTAAATAGTAAAAAACCAAACATTTCACTATTTACCTCTTGGCATAGAGCACTTGGACCATTTTTTAGCTAGATCTTCCACAGCTGATACCAGGAGTTTCCACCGTCCGTTTTCAGTCTCGTCAGTTGCAGGTAAGAGCTAAGACCTTCTTCTTTCATTTCATAGCTTTTATGTTGGGATTTGATGGGGTTTTAGGCCTATTTGGCAAGCCCTAAAATCCTATTTGCGGGCACCATAGCTACCCCTTGCGGGATAGGCGATACCACCCAAGAACCGCACCAAAGAGAAGGTGGACAGGTGGTGCCACCACCTGTCTCCAATGGGGCATAGGAGGTGCCAGCCATGGAGAAATTAAACCAATGATACATACAAAATTAGCTCATTCTTTCGATTTATAATGATTTAAAGATGATATTGATATATGCCATTGTTGTTTTGGCAGGTCTAGGCCTCCCAAATATGGTGATATGGAAGGAAAAAACACATGATGACGAGGATGCTGCTGCTAAAAGGAATCATGTGTGTATTTCCACACTCTACAACTATGGACTTCAAAAAAATTTCCAGACACCAAGCATGGTGTCCCACGAGAGACTACTGGAACACATACTGAGAATGTGGAATCCAGAATAGTAGTATTTTGAGGTGGGGGCACATATACTTATAGTGGAGGTAAAGGACATCTACTTCATAACTGGCCTATCGAGATGGGGTACCCCTATCTCACTGACAGGTTCCCATGGCAGGGACATTACCACCAGAGAGCTCATAGATCGACACTGTGTACCAGGTATAGGTACATCAAGGAAGAAAATCCCCATTAGGGAAGTGACAGATAGGGATCTATGGATTGTTCTGTTCACCATGCAGGGGGTGGCAGGGAGCCAGGGTGTACATCAAGCTTCCAGGGCACATATGTTGTATTCCCTAGAGGCAATGGCACCTATGGTGTTCAACTGGGTAGAAGCATTGCTTCTGATCTTCAAGGATCAGCTGACTAAATGTCGGTAGGGAGAGCTGAAGTAATTCGGATTTGGTTCCATCTTAGCTTGTTTCTTCTTTGAGCGGGTCCCTCAGATGAGGCCCCAGGTGAATTTTCAGAGTCTGAGAGCACGAAACCCCCGCATGCTGAGGTGGGTCCAAATCATGGCTTGCATAGGAGCGGGTAGGGGCAGAGTGAAGTTCAGTGACGTGTTCTTCAGATGGCTGCAAGATTAGATGCTCATGGTCGAGGACTATGCCTATGCGGGCACAGATTTCACAGGTGATCTTGGCCTACCACTCCCGCCTGGAGGGCAGTGGGGAGACATTGGTAAGAAACAAGAAACCCTAAAGATGAAAAATGTTTTTTATATTTTTTATGATAAGTGACGAGACTTATTTGTCTTCATGTAGATGTTGGAGCAGCGAGGCCTGGACGAGAATCTCCATTAGACAGGCGAGCCAGAGCTCGCTTCATGCCATAGGGTGATGATATCACCAGGGAGCTGGAGGAGAACCTTGAGAGGTTGACTCTGGACATCCCATATGCTGACATAGATGACCTTCCGACTAGATATCAAAGATCTACGGTGGGAATACCAGGCCAATTCAGTAGGCTACTACGTAGGGTGGCTCAAGTAGTGATGTGCTACCATGAGCACCACTAGAGGATGGACATGTATACTGAAAGCTGATAGCTTCAGGATTTTGTATGATTATTTTTCCTGAAAGCCTATGTGCTTCAGAAGAGGTCTCGGGACCTATTTTTTGTAACATTTTCCGTATATATATATATATATATACAGACTTTTACATGATGTTTATACATTTCAAATGGATGAATGCATTTTCTATGAGTTCTATGTGTCTTTAAATGTTTATTTACAATGTACCATGTTTTATTAACGTCATGAATGGGAAATATGCCAATCTAGGATATAATTAGCCAATGAATCAGCAACTACATTATGTTCCCTAGGGATATGCCTATATGTAATGGTTCCAAATGATCTTTCTAACAAACGTACCCTCCGAAAGAGCCAGAGGAGCATCGGGTTCCTAATGGTGTAGATATGGTTTAAATGGCAAACCACGAGCTGAGAGTCCATCAAAACTACTAGATCACGGACATCCTAGGAGGCAGCTTCTGTTTGAAGACTGATGACCACTTTATACTCGACGATGCTATTAGTAGTGATCCCTAATAAAACCACTCTTGAACTGACCAAATCTTCAGCTGGGGAATAAAGAACTCAAGCATCCAAGGCTAGATTCAAGGTGTGGAGTAAATCACCATCAGCAAAGCCGTAGAAATCCATCTACATGACCAAAACATGGCATAAATAGATGCAGGCACAAAAAATTCAAAAACATCTTGAAAATACTGAAAACACACTAAAAGTCAATCAATATACATATATACAAGATACCATCCAAGAATACCTAGGCATAGGACCTTTTCAGGTACAACCCATTGCGAGGTTGCCCCAAATGGATTCCATCATAATCTACCAACTCATAGGCTCCTTTCTCTAACACCTTGTAAATAACAAAAGGTCCATACCACATAGACTCGAACTTACCCTTTCCTAGCTTGTCATATCTCTGGTCATAAGTCAAAACTAGGTCACCCTCGTTGAAAACACGAGGCTGGACGGATTTATCGTACTGCGCCTTGATGCATTTCTTATGTGCCTCATTAGCCAAGGTAGCATCTCTACAAGTTTCATCAAGGTTATTCAAGTACAAAAATCTTGCTTCCTCTGTGGAAGTATCTGGGAGAATTTCGATGGTGAGTTGTGAAGATGGAATCTAACATTGGATAGGCAAGACAGCTTCAAGTCCATAGACAAGCTGGAATGGCATGAAACCAGTGGATTTTTTCATGGAAGTTCAATAAGCCCGAAGAGCGGAAAAAAGAATGAGATGACAATTGGATTTATGATCTCCAACCATCCGATAAAGCATAGTTTTCAAAACCTTGTTAATGGCCTCTACCTGACCATTAGCTTGCGGATAATATGATGTAGAGTTTTCATGGCGAAAACCTAGTTGGCACTCAATTCCTTCATCATTTGATTATGGAAATGGGATCCGTGATTAGTGACGATGGACTGCAGAACTCCGAATCTATCTATGATATGATTGAATAAGAAGAGAGCGGCAGTCTTACCATATTCTGCATATGTAAGCATGGCCTCAGCCCATTTTGTAAAATAATCAACGGCTACAATGATGTAGCCATGCCCCTTGGGTGAGGTAGGTTTACAATGCATGAAGTCAATCCCCCATCTGGAAAAAGGGCCAATGGAAATGACGGGGTGAAGCGGAGCAAGATGGGTGCACTTTTTGGGATAAAAATGTTGGCATGGTGGGAATTTCTTAACAGCCTCAGGAAATTCTTTGAAGACAAAAGGCCAGAAATAGCCAGCATGAAGGATTTTCTAGGCTGTAGCCATCCCAGATAAATGACCTCCACATGCTCCAGAGTGGCAATCATTCAGCACGTGTTCAGCCTCCTCATGAGTGAGGCATCATCGGAGAATGGAGTCAATCCCACATCTATACAAGGTATCATGTAAGATCAGGTAGTATTTCGCGTGGTGACGAATGCAATGACGATTATCATGAGATAGATGCAGTTGAAAACGCTGGGTCTGGAGATAGATCAATAGATCTCCATACCAAGGATCAGTAGTGCTAATTAGGAATAGGAATTCATCTAGAAATGAATTGCTGGGCTTAGATTCCATGGTAGCACAGGGAAGGTCACATATAAGCTTGGAAAAAACCAAGGATTTATTTGATGTAGCCTTGTAAAATTCAAGATCAAACTCCTGAAGGATGACAATCCAACAGGAGTACTTTCCCCCGAGTACCTGATGAGTCAGAATGTAGTACATTGGGTTCTGGTCTGCTAATATGGTGGTAGTGCGAAGCAGGATGTAGTGACAAAATTTTTGCACAATAATGACCATGGCCAAAGATAGCTTCTCCACATGTGATTAACGGGTTTCAAAATTAATAAGATTCTTACTGGCATAATAAATCACATGCTCCTAACCATGGTGATTTTCCTGCACTAAAACCATGACGATGGTAGTAGTGGAGGCAGCAATATACAAGAGAAAATCCTTTGAATAGTCTGGGGGGTGTATCACGGGTGAATGAGTCAGAGCGTGCTTTAGACTATCAAAGGTGCATTGGGCCTGGTCATCCCAGAATAATGGAGTGTTCTTCTTGAGGAGATGCATATAAGCATGCATTTTCTTAGGAAAATTGCACACGAAACGGTGAAGAAAGTTTTCCTTCCCCTACAAACTTTGGAGTTCGAGGATGGTGGTTGGGGCTGGTAGATTAATGATGGAAGCTATCTTCAAAGGATCTATCGAGATTCCATCTTTGGATACCACAAATCCAAGCAGATATCCCGTCTCAATGCAAAAAACACATTTATGCAAATTGAACCATATATTATAATGACGACGTCTCAGGAATATGTCTCTAAGATGACCGGGATGGTCCTCCTGTCACTGTGAATGAGCAAGGAGGTCATCAAGGTATGGTTCAACAATATGTTTGATGTCATGAAATGCATAGGACATCGTACGCTGGAATGCGGTGCCAACATTTTTCAAGCCGAAAGGTAACTTATTATATGCAAAGGTTCCCCATGGGCAAATGAATGTCGTCTTATGCTGATCGGCAGGAAATATCTCAATCTGATTGTAGCTGGAGAAGCCATCCATAAATGAAAAGATGACACTTCCAGCACAGTTGTCGATAATCTGATCGATGTGTGGGGTAGGAAAGTTGTCTTTGGGATAAGCGTTATTTAAATCCCTAAAGTCGATACAAACTCTAATGGTGCCCTGATTTTAATTGACATGGACAATGTTTGATACCCATTTCATCAGAGGAATAGGATAAATAAAACCAACTTTTAGAAGTTTCTCAATCTTAGCTTTTATAGCTACAGCCTTCCTAGGATGGACTTTCCTAAGTTTCTACCTGACAGGTTTACCCGTGGGATAAGTTTTATTCTCATGGACCACAATGGAATGGTCAATCCCCGGTATCTCTTCATAGGACCAGGAAAAAATATCAAGAAATTCCTTAAAAAGCTCCTTATATGCTTCAGATTCATCTATGGAGCAGTTATGCCTAACATGAAGATGCTCGATAACCTCAGGCTTGGTTGATATGTCAATTGGGTTCATCTGATTAATGCTAAAAAGGTTTTCTTCAGAATCTGTATCTTGCAATAATATAGGACTTTGCGAAACATTGACAATATCAGTAGGAAACAAGGATGCAAAATCATAGCTGCTCGAACTGGTATTGGGGAGGAACATGGATCTATGGTGGTGATCCTCCCAAATGGGCTCACCCATGTTCATGATCTCTATAATGGACTCGTTGGAAGGAAAAGTCTTGGAGAGATAATCTAGAACCGGAAGAGAAGGTTTTAACCAGTACGGTAAATGGTAAGGATCCGAGGCCACTAAATGAATATCATTGGTGTGATCATCGAAACAAGTTTGAATGGTGTCATACATAGCTTTGTATGGACTCAACAAGGTGGACTCAACAACATATTTCCCTTGGGGCTCAATATCAAATGAGGCGATCATGTGTACTATCGCGGTATCCGTGCTAGGAGGAGTAGAGGGAAAAATCCCCATAAGGGATGAATCCTTCAGCATACCTACCCCAATCGACTAGTAAGGAGGAGGGGAATGACCTAACATGGGGATGTTATTAGCCGTGGAGGTAGTAACATCTGGCATACAGAAATCAAGCTGGTCAATAGTAACAAGTCTCCTGAGATGCAGGAATTGGAACCGTTTGAAAAACTGTTGAAGCAACAGCATTCATGGCATAGAACCAGTTCCTTCCTAAAAGGAGGTTATAATCTAAAGGGGAATCTACCACTTCTACTTGGATGGAAACAGTTTTTCCCCCCCAGCTCGACCACAAGGGCTGATATGAGGCCATGGGGTTGGAATCCCTATCCATCAAAGGCTTTAAGGGTCGTAGGTGATGTAACAAGCTCGATAGAGCCGAGGGCTTTCCAACAAGTTAGAGATAACACTGAGGTCGAAGCTCCTTCATCTAGTACCATTCAAAATACTTTATTTCCCACTACTTTTGTAATGATCTGAAAAGTAATTTTATGCGGTAATCTAGGTTTATAGTTCTCAACATTTAAGTGAATCAAGTTAGTGTTATTTGGGTCTACAACTCCTAATGCAGTCAACAAGTTTTTGCGCTGTGTAGGGAAACTTTGGAGTACTTCTAGGGTAGACATCGCACAAGGTGCTTGAGTGAGATCTTCAACCACATTATAGAATTGAGCAGCTCGGGCATTGGGATTAAAGACAGCCTTCCGAAGAGTACTCTTGGGTGGGCACAAAATCATGTCAAGAGTAGGCTTCTCGATAGACAAGGGAATAGTAGACAAGGATTCCAAAGAACTAGTGGAGGGAGCTTTCCCTGAAGAAGATTGATCTTCTTGCTTATCTGCAGGTTTATCATAGTTCTAGATTCGAGTTTGTAGATGGATGGTATCTGAGGACATCATACGAATTTCCTCTGATGAACTAGAGTTACCCTGGTTCGACATGTGGTCTACTAGCTGTTGTTGAGAGGGGAAAGGATCTGTAAGTACCATAGGTGCGAGGTTAGACTTCAAAAACTAGGATATTTTGTCCTGACGTGGACACTCCTTGGAGAAGTGGTCACCACCACATAATAGATAAGGGTATTTATCCTTCCTTTTCCCTGTGTTGTTGTCATTATGGGTTGATTATGGGGCCTCCTGCTGGTTTCCTGGTTTTTTATTTCGATTTTTACCTTTCTTTTTATTATCCTAGGTTTGAGTACTTTGAATAGCATTGACCTCGAAAAAAACCTTGGGAGTCGAAGGAGTAGCAGGTTGGGTTTGCTTGGTAGGTTTCGCTGTGGATGGAGACTAGATTGAACCAACAACCCTGTCAACAGGTACTTCTACTGATGGCTTGGCAGGGTCAGTGCTGGGGCGAGGAGCTTGAGGAATCAGGTCATAAAGAGTCCCGAACTAGGAATAGACAAAGTCTAGGTACTGAGCCTAACTAAAATCCCACTCTTCGGTAATGGCACTGCCCATGGCCACATGTCGGTCAATAGGAGGCAACAAGGATTTAGTGAACCAATCAGCTAACAACTGATCTGGAATAGGGGCCTTAATAAGCCTTCTCTACCTTCTCCACTCGTGAATATGATAAAAAATGTGGGTGGAGGTGTTATGTCACAGAGAAGTTAAAAGATCAATGCTTGTTTCATAACGAATAGGGAGCTGAAAGTGCATAAGAAATACAGTTGCCAACGAGCCAAAATACACAAACGAATGTTGTGGGAGTTCAATATACCACTTCGCAGCTGTACTGGTCAAATTTCACTGAAAGATTCATAACCGAATGAAACCATCCATGAGGGAGTTTGAGGAACACCACAAATGAAAAGTCATAACATGGTTCCACAGATCTTCACCCTGCTTCCCATCGAATTTTGGAATGTCTGATGGTAACTTTACTGGAATGGGAGGTCACGAGGGCTTGTGTCGAATGGGATCATTAATCAACTTGGACAAATCAGGAAAGTCCAAAGTTACAAGGAAAGCTAACTTTCTATTGGGATACACATATTGGTAATACTGATATGGCATAAAATTATTAGTAGGGCCATAGGTTGACTGAAAATTAGGTTGCTATGGGGAAGAACTACCTCGAAATCCACCCATGGGAGCTTGATTTCTGAAATTCAGACCGTTAGGACTACTAGGGCCTCTAAGAGGAGGACCTCCAGGGCCACCGAGACTTCCAGGACCACTAGGACCTCCAGGACCACCACGACCACCAGGAGGTGGACCACCAGACCCTTTGGAACCTCCAGGAGGTGGAAAAACTCCAGAGCCACCAGAACCACTAGGTGGAGGGCCACTAGACCCTCTCGATCCATAAGGAGGAAAGCCACTAGGTCCCCTAGGACCACTAGGACTGTCGGGACCATGAGGAGGACCGCCAGGCCCTCCAGGACTATTAGGTCCCCCAAGGAGAGGACCTCCATAAGGTGGTCCTCCCATATTATGTATGGGTATCCCTCCCATGGCTGGCATGTAAGACCAGTTGGGTTGCCCCCCATGGCATAAAAGTGTTGCTAGGGAATGGAATTCTAGTAGGATTAGATGGATGATTTCCTACATGTATTTGATAACCATAACCACTAGAATACTGAATGGCAACAGGTTGTGCCCCCAAGGGTTGACCTGAACTAGATGGGGGATTTACCACATTGGTGTGGGTGGGAGGGACAAAAACTGTAGATGTTTCTATGTTAGAGGTCTGCTCTTGACTAGGTACAATTCTGGGATCAGATAACGTAGGTCACACCGGGGGTTTCCCCCTGGCATTTAAAGGTACTGAAGACACAAGAATTGAAGGTTGGGCCCCAGATGCAAAATATCTAGGTTGATTTGGATCAGACATAACATAAGAGGTGAGAGGGGTGGAAATTTGACCTAGTTTGTGGGTTGTTAATGGACGATCTATAATCGGTTCAATGGGTCTCATAGAATCAGCTAGTGAACGATATCCCACAGGAAGGAAAGTGGAACGAACTGGTGAAGGGCCTACTAGGTTGTCAATCTACTTTTCTACCTCCTGTGCACAGAGCATAGTAGCACGGTATTGCCTACGTTCTTCTTCACTTTCAGGAGAACTTACACGGGTGCCAAATGAGGCAATGGCCTATCCGATAGGTGTCTCCCAAAAAGGAGCATTAGGACCAAAATCCGGATGGGTATCATCAACATGATCTTCCGCGGGAGGATGGAGTGATGAATCCTCATGAGAAAACTATTGGACCAAGGGAGGCGAGTGTGAAGAATATGGTACTCCACTTTTTGCCACCACATGATCTCCCACTTGGTAGGTGGTAGCAACTCCTTGGTTGATAGCTTCCATTGGATTTCCTTCTGAAACATAATTAAAATCGGGTGGCAAGCCCCGTACTCTCCTCGACTGTCTTAACTTGGCCAGTGTGCATAGTTCCTATCTAACCTAGGGTCTAAAAATATAGAAAAAACACACCAAAAGACTTCCCTACTCAAACTATAGGTCAAAAAAAGCAGACTTAAAATGACAGGAGGAGTTCAAAAAGTCAGGTCTCTCACTAAGATTGTCAAACCGGTGCCACACACGATATACCTCGAGGGTACCTGTGTAGTAATCTCCTCGAATGTTGTTTTCAGTGTATGGCTCTGAACGAGACAACCAAAGGGATTTTCTCAGATAGATAAGGTACCCTAGTGGGGTCTCCCGATATACTCAAGGTGCGTGGGAGCTTGAATCAATAGTCGTGTTGTCTAGTGCATAACCGTACACAAGGGGCCTTCCGATATACAATCACGTATGTGAAGTACCTTTCTATATACCTCAAGGGTACGTGAAAGGCTATTCTATATACCGACAGTATGTGGAAGAACCGCGTGAGTCCTAGAATGTAATGCTAACAAATAACGACAGTTCCTACATTTTACGATGTCCGAACACGTCTCTAACCTATCACTCAAGTCACTATGTAAATTTTAACCTACAACTACCATTTATTTGAACTTGTATGGTTAGGTGAATGCATGATGTTCTGACAGAAAAGTAAAACCATGCAGTATGCTTGTGCAAATGTTCACTTTATCGTTCAATATGCCTACTTACAGGAGGGAAGAGAGTGTTTTTCTTTTTGTTTCAAAACCAAAAATCATTCCAATCAACAATCATGAACATCAAATCAAAGACAAGAAAATACTTCTACAAACCAAATTCTTATTTCCAAAAGCAAATGGGAAGGGTGAGAATCTCTTTTCCTAAAAGAACAACACCCAACACACCTATATGCCAATGCACTCTAACTTTTCAAATTTCTTAAAAGCATAAGCAAATATAACTTAAAAATACCATTTTGTTTTTTTAATATTTTTATCAAGATAGTCCTATATGCATGAGAGACGAAACATCGTAAAGGTCCTGAAAGCCTATGAAGCCAATCAGAAAACCTGAATCCAACACTCAAATATGATATCCTAATCTCAAGCAAAACTTTTCTTTTTTGAAGGGAAGAAAAAGAATTTTACTATGCAAGCAAGAAATTAAATCTAGAAGCTAATTTAATGTTCTTCTTTTAGTACATGCAATGAAAAGAGGATTCAATGAGCATCCTAACTTTCAAGACACAAGAAATCCTTCTTTAAACACAACCAACAAGCAAGAAGCGGATGAACAATAAAAAAGAATAAACAAAATTTTGAAATTCCACTCAAAATCAATCTCAAACCATCAAAGCATCAAGCCACACACATCAGATTCAATATCACAAGCCTGATAACATAACTGAAAGAAATCAAAATTCCAAATTTTTTGCAAAGAAAAATGAGGAAAAAGGGTTTTGGACTAATGCCTACCTGGTACTACGCTTTGTAGGTGTTGTAAAAACATTTATGAAGCAGGACTGCTCCTCACTAACCAGATACAGGTGGTGGCACCACTTACTGTCCACTGTGTTCAGGCGGTGGCACCGCTCCTCGCATAAAGCATTGTCGCAATTCCCTGTAGATGGAAAAAACAACAAGAGAACAATGGATCAGATCAAAAGCTAACTAGATCAAGGTGAATACTGTCGAATTGAATATGGTAACAGAGCATAAAAAAATGAAATCACTTAGATCTAAAAAAATATGGAAATTTCAAACCCAAATAATACAAATCAGAACGTAGATATGATTGTATAGAATTGAAGAAAACGGAGCCTGGATTCGGACAAGAGTTGCAAACTGAGGACAATCAGAACAACTGAATACAACTACTCCCCAATAGAGTCACCAAATTTGTTGATCGAAATATTTCACCTCCTGCAAACAACAAGGTGTTTCGCTGGTCTGAATGGTTCAGATCCAAAACAAATAGATCACAGAGGTTGATAACTCCCCCTAGACACTGTAGATATCTAGAAAACGAGGCTTTGGTAGTTCACCTGTGTACCTGCAAAAGAGTTCAACACGAAACAGATCAAAGAAACCAGAATATGATCTACTAATCTATGCTAGTGACTAAGGAATCTAGCAATATATATCTGAAATCAAACATCAACAATATATATGGGACAGAAAATCAACTTGCATTAGAAATATGAAGAAGTTTACAACCAAGCCTTAGTTTTGACATGTTCTCCATGAAACCAACTCTTCATCCCCATAAGCTCCAAATCTAGCTCTCTATGCTCTCTCCAAATGATCTTGGGCCAAGAAAAAGTCCAACAGCATAACAATACCTTCAATGTTCTCCCCTCAACCATGGCTATGAGCTCATATTTATAGGGCTTTAATGGATAGAGATGGTTGAGAAATTAGCGGGTGAGGTGGCCTCTAAGATCTTAGGATGAGGGATCTCGAGCTCAACCAACCCACAGTAGTAGGGATAAGGGATATCTCGAGGCTTATCATCTAGAAGCCTCGAGGAGATTCTATTTTTCCCCTTTTACCCAGGGTACTGCACTTCTCCTTCTATGACAAAGCAGTTCTGGTAATAACTGCCTATTGACCAAAGGTAACAGGAGATGGCACCGCTTGTGGACAACCGATGAAAGGAAGTGCGAGCAGGGGTACTGCTCCTGGATAAGGGAGGATGAGCGGTGCTAGGAATTTGTATGATCGATCGATAAGAAACCATTTAGTCTTCACTCCAGAGGCTGGGATTCAGGGAAAGTAGGTATGTCAAAGGTCTTATCACATGATGGTGACATGATTTTGTTATAACAATAGTTAAGGGGCACATCAACTACCTCGACCTCTATCGACATGGTCTTCCCTCCCAATTGGACTTCAAGAGAAGGAAGTATACCATGTGGTGAAAAAGATATCCCATCAAAAGCAGTCAACATGGTTCCAAATTTTGATAAAGTGGGAAAAACCAAACCTTTCCAACAGTTTAAAGACATCACAGAAGCCGCAATGCCTTCATCAATTACTGTGCATTTAATGGTGTTGTTCATACACTCCATGTGGAATAGGAAAGCCACATCGTAAGGAAATCAAGGATGGACTTTATGGGTTTCAAATTTAATCACTGTGGAAGGATGTGAATCAACCATCCCAAGGGAGGCCAACAAAGCTTTCCTCTGTGAAAGGAAAGTCTGAAGGACTTCTAAGGCATACATCGCATAAGGAGTCTAGCTAAAATCCTCAACAATAGAATAGTGTTGGGCGGCTCGGGCATTAGGATTGTGCCCCGAACACTTTAGGACTCCCTTAGGAATGTGAGGTGTAACTTCAATCTTGTCAATATGCAAAGGGACCTCAAAAGGTGCAGGCTTTTTTCCCAAGTCGGGTTGCGACGAACCATAATATTTCTCTCCTGTCAGAACATTCTTGATGGAAATCATGTTGATGAACCCATGGAAACCTTCAGTGTTCAGTGGGTTTTGATGCCCACCAGACACACTTTCAGATTCCATGGTCCTCGAATTCATATTTTGATGATGCGGTAAAGGATCCATTAACACAGTTGGGCTCTATGCAATGAATTTTGAGGCTTCAGCGATACGAGGGCACAAGTAAGTGAGGTGATCTCCCCCACAAATTTTTCAAGGGAACTTGATTTTACGTTTAGAATTCTTGTCCCCCCCAGCATCAGTACCATTCTTGTCATCGTTAGGGTTTTTGTTCCTATTCCCACCTTTTCTATTTTTTCTTCCCTTTTTCTTGTTTCGCCTAGGCTGTTGGTTACCCTTCTGGTTCAATAATTGCACAGAGTGTACATCCGTCGACTAGGTGGGATGAGACAAAGCCATAGCTTGTCCCTACTCAAGCTGGTTAATAGACAAATTCTTCATTTGATTCATAACCAAATCTAAGGGTTTAGTACTCACAGAGTCAACAATTCCATCAGCATGTGGATCAGGTTTGAACAAAGGCTCGAAATTTGACCTTGGTGCGTTCAGAATGATATCATATAAGAGCCTAGACCGAGCGTAAATTAAGTCTAGTTGCTAAGCTCAGAAAATAGTCCGTTCCTCATTCATAACTCCAGATGTGGAAATGTCCTTCGTTATATATGTAAATAGTGACTTGACGAACCATTCCAAAATGAACTCTTGTGGAATTTTTTCCTTAATCAACCTCTTTTGTCTATGCCACTCCTAAATATGATCTAAAATATATGTGGCTTTATCTTGCCAAAATTTCGACAAGAGATCAGTACCATAATCATAATGCATAGGTAGCTAAAAGTGGTTGATAAAGGTCATGACTAGGTCATTGAATGTTTGATATGTTCCCCCATGCAACTCTATATACCATTTCGCCGTAGGACCCATGAGGGTGCGTTGAAATAGTCATAAACAAACAGACTCATGGTCCAACGAATTCAAAGAGCACCATAGGTGGAAAATGGTAACGTGCTCTTCAGGGTCCTCACCATTCTTACCTTTGAATTTTGGAATGTTCAAAGGAAGCTTGGCAGGAAAAATCGACCATGTCGGATCATGATAAATGGGATCATTGGTCAACTTCGATAAGTCAGGAAATTTCAGCGTAGCTAAGAAAGCAAGCCTAGGTTGTGCCATCTGGTTCCATTCCCTTTGACTAGATTGGTTTGTGTAAGTTTGGTTGTTGTAAATACCATGGCCTTGGCCAGTGGGGTAATAGCCTCCTCTTGCTTGACACATAAAAGGATACACAGGAATGTTATAATTTGGCATACCTTGAGACTAGGGTGTTACATAGCCATAATTATAAGACTGATATAAAGGTTGACCCTTAGACACATAAGGAGGAATGTAAACTCTTAACACAAAGTTATTGGAAAAAAAGGGAACAACATGGATAGAGATAACACTCCATCCTAAAGAACCATCTGAGATATGGGGAGGATGCGTCACAAGAAATGCATTCGAAGGAATAGGTGCAGTGGATGGTGGAGCATAGGATGGAATGTAAGTAGTGCCTCCAATTTTCACATGTCTAGGGCCTCTTTTGTGCAAAGTAATACTAGCATTAGGCCTGGGTAATGGGTATGAGGATCCTCCCACAAAGGGAGTGGAAGGTGCAATATGACCACTACCAAACCTATCAGCATGGTAAGGAATGGAAGTGCTTCCAAGCATAGTACTAGGATCTATACCAGGATCTACAATAGATGACGGAAAAGGTTTTGAAAGGTTTGGCATGCCAAATATAAAAGGGCTAGTGCTAGAGGGATCAGGGTGAGTCTCACTGCTTGACCTTCGAGGAGAAGACCGTCAATTAGTGTTTACATAATCTAAAAATTGGGATCATACATTATATGATGTACCAACCTCAAAATTATCAATTTATTCTAGAGTCCCATATACACTCAAATGCACATTCCCCATCCTGGAGGATGAAAAATGAGGGGCTTCTAGAATCTCAGATGCATGACTCATTATGAGACCGGTGTGTGAATCACAGTGAGTATGAGTCCACCTAGATTGTCTAACTATCTTCTGTGAAGGAGGAGGAGACGTAGAAGGAGGAAGCACCGCTAAATGTTGAGAACAATGAGATTCATGTCATCGGTCCATGATGACTCCACAAAAATAAAAAGATTCAACTAATTACAAACCCTAGAGAAATCTAGCACACACAGAGCACACTCCTAAGAGAATATAATCAAAAATACAAACAAACCAAGGGGAGGATAAATGAGCTCCTGAATGTAGCAGGTATGTCTCTCCTAAGAGAGTCTTGAGACTCCCATACACTACAAGCAGAGGTGTGTAACCAATTATAGTTTCCCTCAACTTCAATGCATAAAGTGACTATGCTGTTTGACCCCTACCTGGACAGGACACTCACAGAATAACCTCTGCAAGTACCCCCTGCAATGCCTAGGTAAAGGAAACTAAGGTCACCCCAATATAACCAATGATTAGGCAAACAGTCACAGGAGGGATATACTGTATGGGAAGGGTAACAAATCCTGAATCTCAAAAGCACCAAAGGTACCTCAAAATCCCCCAAATATGAATAAGATCCTAGAAATATTTATGGTATTGCACAGAGAATGACAAGGGGATATCCCCACCAAAAACCTATACGATTCCTCATGCTTAACTACTGTGTAATAGGAGCCTCCTGATAACACTAATTATACAAAGGATTTCACTCTCTCTCCTAGATAGACACCTACATGTTTTGTTTAGTAGTCTTGGAGAAATTTACTCACAAAAACCTATTCCAAGACTCTAAAACCTAAGCTTGTTGATGCACCCTATCAAATAAAAATGTGTAATTCATTTTAAATGAAGTGTTCATTTTAGAGGCTGTGATTAATCAAAGGAAATGACCGTGCAACCAATGATGTTATGACTCGGCAGTGAAAGTAAACATGCACACCTAACAAACAATGCCAAGTGCAATTTTTTCTTTAAATGTGAAAAATGGGTATGCCACTACATGAGATGCATATTTATTCCTTCAAATGATAATGCAACAATTCCTATATGAAATCCTGACTACTAATCAACTAAGAAAACCTAGTGCAAGTAATATGCAAATGCAAAAATGCATGAACATGCCAAAAATAAAATATTTTTGTATATTTTTGTATTTTTGAAATAAATGATATATAAATGGAATAAAAGACTCTAAAACTCTCAGAACCTACAGCAACTGTTAGACAACAGCCAAGAAATACACTGAGATAAAAGAAATATATTGCACTAATACCAAAACAAAAAAGGAAACAAGATGATAAGAAAAACTTCTAACTAAGATGCAAATAAAAAGGGTCTCTGGTCAGAAACATATAGTAGACAGAACACAAAAGCATCTAAGTGGACTCAACAACATTCAAAATCCACCTATAATATCTCAAACAACCAATTCACACTCAAAAGAGGGGCATACATGACTGTTTGCAGGAAACACACATGTATATGCTGATGTTTAGACAAAACCCATGTGTATACGCAACTGCAAAGAAAAAACCCACGTACAATAAGAAAAAGGGGATAAAATGATAAGATAAGACCTAAATTACTTCAACATGACACTAATAGGCTAACATACTTCTATACCTGGCACAGAAATAGAGAGAAACAGAGAGCAATTCAAGCACATTATGCACCCAAACCCCCCAAAAACCTAAGGAAATTCCCTAGTGGAGTCGTCAATTCTATTACGAAGAGAAAATTACTATGGCTTGGGGTAGACCATAACAGACTGAATGACACTAGAAATATATCCATTTCAATATGAAAGAGAAACAAATGCTGCTAACACTAAGGGATACATGACATGCCTTATTCTGGACGGTTGTAGTAGATCCCCGTTGAGCTTTTCCAACCCGCTTGTATTTATAATTCACTCTCAACAACAACAAACAAGACAAGGATTATATATGTTTAATTGTTAGGCCTACTCTAGCATATATAAATCCAACATGTATAAGAAAATATAACTACATCCATGGATAAAATATTCACAATCATACACATGTAATGGATAAGAAATAGATATTTCTATTAATAATGAACATAGATAACAATGACAAACTCTGTCAACACCTCGTCGAAATGGAGATACCGAGTCCTCCACTTGGGCCTCCACCACTTCAATCCTCCATATCTATGGCAATATTACAAAGCAATGGAAATCTTGGGAAGAGTAGAAATGTGTGCTCAAAAGGAAAAAGGGATGCAGAATCAAGCATGAGCAAAATGGGGCAACAATGAACTATAGTTTCCTTGCTCTCAAATGTTCCCCTCCTTCAATGCATCCAAGAGGCTCAATATATATCCCTTCAATAGGCAGTGAAGGGTCGAGTCAGAGTGTTTCCAGGCATATGAAAGGCCAAGAGTCAAGTTATTCAGGACCCACTGAGAAAAACTACAAAAGTTTTTGTTTTTATGCAAATTTCCCGATGTACGCGGGCTACATTGGAGAAACTTGCATGTACACATGGATTTTAGGTTAAAAGTCATGTATAGCAATAAATAAATGTTTTTTAGGAAATTTCTTGGATCATTGAAGTATAATTTGAGCAAGGGGGTCCAAAGAGTCTATAGAGGGACATGGAAGGTCATAAAAGTGTGATCTACCAAGTGTGGTAAAATCAGCTATAACAGTCGACCAAATGTTTTTCACACAGTATGGGATTGAACTAAGGTGGGTGATCCTAATGCTTGCCAAAATTTAAATGACATGACACAAGTCGAGGCCCCTTCATCAACTATGGTTCAAAAAAATATTATTTTCATGAGATGTAACTTTTATTTGAAAAGCAACTTTGGAAGGGATCCTACATGTTAATTAGTATATGTCTAATGTGATCGAAGTCATATAGGATGGATCAATAGCTCTAATTGAAGACAATAGTTCCTTTCTTTGCGCAGGACAATATTTCAATACCTCCATGGAAAACATGGTACATGGTGCTTGAGTTGTTTCCTCAACAACATTTTCATTATGAGCAGCTCGTGCGTTAGGATTATGCATTGTTCTACATAGAACACCTTTGGGGGGTTGTGGAACTATGTCTATGGTTGGTTTCTCCATGGGAAGAGAACCACTTGGTTGTGATTTTGATTGATCCAATGTACTAGGAGGGACATCATAAGAATGGTATCTTGTCTAAATGTTCACCTCATGATCACACATGAATACATTGGCATTGGGATCATTCCCTCCTTGCAGGGATTTTGACTCGTTCCCCCCTGGTGGAGGTACCAACATTGTAGCAACCATTTGATGAAAACGCTACATAAAGGGTTGCATAAATACAACGGGTTTTTATTTCCCATTGTCTTGATATGGATTTAGTGCATCTCCCATCCTAGTTTTAACATTCTGCTTACTCTTGTATTTCTTATTTTTTCCTCTAAGTTCCATGGATTGAACTATGAGAATTTCAGAAGTTTGGGAAGGATTAACACTGTGCTTACCCTTGTCCTTATTCTTCTTTCCCCTAAGGTCCATGGATTGAACTATGGGTATTTTAGAATATAGAGAAGGATTAGCATGTTGCTGCATATCCTGGCTAGCTGTAGGTTGTGAAGTCTGAACAGACATTTGTCCCATTTTGTGTAAGCTTATGGATTTGCACTGTGTAGAAATTTAGAAGTGACCAACGAGTTTTGGGTGGAAGCTACATCCATCATCAGTATCGTTTGACGATATGGCACAATAGAAAAGAAGAGGGAACTAGAGTATAAATAGAAAATTAAAAACTAGTCGTTAATTATAAACTAGCCGTTAATTATAACAATTATAGAAAAATGTTTGGGGATAAACTTGAGAAAAATACGATTGAAAAATAAAATAATATAATATAGTAAAGAATTTTACTTTACTTTATTTTATTTTTTTTTTAATTAATTAATTTTGTATTTTTAACTTAAGTGGAGAAAAGTCAAAGGTTAAAAAGAATAAAAGAACTAAGAAGGGATTGAGAAAGTTATTCAATTGTCTATTATAGTAGTTGAAAAGATTCAAATGAGTAAAAATGGGGTTTAATTGGATAATTAATAAGTAATTGTTTTAGAGTAAAATATAATTACAAGGAAAAATAAATTAAAAATATAAGAATAATTAAATAGAAAAATTGAAAGTGGAGTAAAAAGAGGGAATTGAGGGTTTGACTTAATGAAAGAAATATTAAAAACATAAAAAGGGGGATGGGGTTAATTAAGAAAAGATGGAAAGGTAAACATGCATAACCTATAAATTAAATAAATTAATTAAAACCAGGATAGATCCATCTTAACTATGGCTCTACCAAGCACCAAGAGGGATCAAGTTCTCTTGAGGTGCAAACCCTTTTTAATTTACAAAAATGTTTAATAAGTATTCATACTTGGGAGGGAAATGGCTAACTTTCTTAAGTAATTTCAAAATAGGGTGAATATCAGTAGAAAAATAATCATATAATCAAATAGTTTTCAAAAAAATGCTTTACTTGTCTTTCTTTAAAACTAATAATGAACATTAAGAGTAGTTAATGAGCAAAATAATCCATATAAAATTTTAAAATCTAGATTTCCAGAATAAATTGGAATTTGAAAAATATTTTACCATAAAATCAATGTTTTTAAACATTTATCCAAATGTTTTTGAGAATTGACTTGTTTCCCTATAACTAAAAATGAAAATTTACATGTTTTCTAAGGTAAATCTAGTGTTGTTATTGTAATCGTTATTATTTTGTAATTTATTTTCTATCACATATTTTATTACTAACATTATGTCTTAAATTGAAATTTGATATATAATTACATAAATGTGTTTTACACTTTAGCTAATTTAAAATTAAATTTTATATGTTCTTGGTTTTATAATTTTTCCTTTTACTATTCAAGTCAATTGAATTTTACTACTTATATTTTACTACTTAGTTTGTAAGATTGTGAGTATTGCCCTAATATGGTTGTATATTTATATGAGTATAATATTTTTTATTTTTTATTTTTTTAATTATAAGCCGACATGTTCTAAGTTTTTTTTATTTTTTACTTTATTAATATTATTATTATTTTTATTGAGCCTACATGTTCCACATCACCGTTATGGGACACATCTCGCCCATTTGAGCTGTAGAAAGCACCTCTCGGCACAATAAGAATACATAAAATAAAAAACCTTGGGTGAAAAAGTAAGAAATAAAGAGTAGTGAATAAATGAGTAAGGTATCAATGGTCAGTAAGTTGATGGATTAGAGGTTTTCAAGGATGACTTAGTTTATAACCATATTCTTGATTAAAGTTGTTAGGATGTTTTTCAATTTCGATGGCTTCTCTAATAAGTATTGACGAATAATGAGAAGTGGAGGCAAGGATTTTAGTTTGATCGAAGAAAATGTGATGTTTAGACTTGAAAGAGTGTTCAGTGATTGCATATTTGTTCACTTGATTATGATTGGTATCATCGATATGTTCTTTGAGACGGGTTTGAATGGATCTAATTATGTTTCCAATGTAGGTTTTCCCACATGAACAAGGAATTTGGTAGACACCCTGGGATAGGTAGGGGTTTGATTTATCTTTAGCGCTCCTGAATAATTTATTAAGAGTACTGTGGAGTTTAAATATGGTTTTGATGTCCTTTTTAACTAAAATTTTAGAAATGTGATTTGTGATTCCATGAATATATGGCAGCGAGAGAATTGAAATGGGTGGTGGGGAGGGTTTGGGGGGTGATTCCATGAACATATGCTTGATTAATATGTTGGGGGTCATAGGTTCTAACTGCTCCAGTGATCAAAGTTTTGAGGAAAACATATTTTTGAGAAGGTTGGTGATGGGAGTGGGCATTGAGGTAGCGATCGATGTGGGTATTTTTTCAATACACTTGATAAGAGAGAGATCCACCTTGTTTTTGGGTTACCAAGACATCAATAAAGAGAATGGAGTCACCTTGTTGTATCTCCATGGTAAATTTAATGCGAGGTGAAATGTTATTTAAGTGATTGTGAAAGTTGTCAAGGGAAGTGCGTTCGTATGGCCAAATAACAACGTATCATCTACAAGATGAAACCAACATTTTGGTTTGAGGGGAAAATATTTAAGGGCTATTGTTTCAAAGTGTTCCAAAAATATGTTGGAAACAACATGGGATAAACAAGTTCCCATGGCGGTGCCTTTAGTTTGTTCATAGAATCTACTTTTGAGACCAAAAAAGTAGAGGAGATACAAATTTGAATAAGATGAAGAGTTTCCTTATCAACAAATTGGGAAATGATGTTGAGAGATTGAAGGACTGGGATTTTTGTGAAGAGAGCGACGACATCGACACTTACCATGAGATCGTGATCATCAAGGTGTAGGTCCTGAGTTTTGTGAATAAAATCATAAGAGTCTTTAATGAAATATCGAGTTTTCCTCGTGAAGGCTTTTAGTTTTTCAGCAAGGAAATGGGAGAGGGAATAAGTAGGGGAACCAATGGCGCTGACAATGGGTTGAATATTGGTTACTTTTTAGAACCAACTGGTTCCAAATATATTGGTTACTTTCTATAACCTCACCACTCCATTGCGAAATGGGGTTCATGGGTGGATTCTCACCTTGCGGGGTTATATTCCAATGAGATTGGTGATTTCCTAGAATCCGACCACACCATTGAGGTGGTCCTTGGATTTGATTAGCATTCGAAGGTGGGATACCCC
The DNA here is from genome assembly GCA_001517045.1 of Pseudotsuga menziesii. NCBI lineage: Eukaryota > Viridiplantae > Streptophyta > Pinopsida > Pinales > Pinaceae > Pseudotsuga > Pseudotsuga menziesii. The sequence continues at coordinate 172,419 of LPNX010794511.1, read as the reverse complement.
CTTGCAAAGGATGCTCGCAAGAATATTGGTTACTTCTCAGAACATGATCAATGGGTGGATATCCTCATGATAGAGTTAGGTCCCAATAATATTGGTTACTTCTTGAAACCTAACCACTAGGTGGATTTCCTCTTGATGGAGTTGGGTCCCAAGAATATTGGTTAATTCCTGGAATTTGACCACTAGGTGGATTGCCTCTTAATGGAGTTGGGTCTCAAGAATATTGGTTACTTCTGAGAACCCGACCATTCCATTTATTTCGTCCTTGGTTTTGACTGTAATTACAAGGTATGTTCCCTCCTTGAGGAGGTTGGTTCCAGAAAGATTGATTACTTCCTAGTACCTGACTAATGGGTGGATTTCCCCCTTGCGAAGGTAGGTCCAAATAGGATTGGTTACTTCCTAGGTCCTAGCCACACCATGGAAATTTCCCTTAGGCTTGATTAGCATTCCAAGGTGGGATTCCCCCTTGTAGAAACTTCCCCCAAGAAGATTGGGTACTTCCTGGAACATGACCAATGGCTAGATTGACCCCTTACGGAGGTAGGTTCGAAGATGATTGGTTACTTCTTGGATCCTTTCCACATAATGGCAGTTGTCCTTGGGCTTAAAAAGTATTCCAAGGTAGTTTTCCTCCTTGTGGAGATTGGCTCCAAAAATATTGATTACTTCTTGAAACCTCACCACTCCATTATGTAATGGGGTTGATAGGTGGATTTCCCCTAGGCACCATGCTAGGATAAATCATAGGATGACCCTCTAGGGAATTTATTCCCATTAGTGAAGGATAGATCCAATTGGCATTCATGTTCCAGGATGTATGATTTCTGCCAGGAATATTAACATTCCATGGTAAAGGGTTGCCCCCAAAAGTAGAACCTAGACAACTATTGGGTGTGCCAAAAGGATTTTGATAACCTCTCGAAACCACTTGAGGTTACATTGAAGTGGTCCCTTCAAGTTTTGATGAATCCAAAGTCTCAAGTGTAATGTTTTGCATATTATTCCAACTTTCAAAAAAGATTACCCAATAACTCACTTTTCATAATTATGATCGGGTTTAAAGCATGTACTAAGGGTGGATTTTAATGAGCAACTATGTGATATTCTATTTTTTCAATTTCAACTAGAGTAAGATTATCAACTATATCTATGTTTTTTCCATGATGCAACAAATTCTGTGAATTGGTTTGTTGTTGTTCTTCTCTAGTAACATTTGATTGGGTTTACAAATAGTTTAGTTTCTAAGTCACAAAGATGTGGTTCATGTATCTGCCTCCACAATGTAGTGGGGCCCTCAAACTTGGGTTACTTTCCTCGATGCCACCTTGATGGGTGGATTGGGAGATTAGTCACTATGAAGTTTAATAAAAATATTTTTTTATTAGAGTATATCAAAATATATTTTAACAATCCTAAAGGAAACTAGACTCAACAAAAATCAAAGCATCCACACATCTAAACAAATCCTAAGAAAATCAGTAAGCAAAATTCTTTCCAAAGAACCATAGTTTAGTGAAAATATAGATCAGAGGGATTTCCAAAAATAGTATCTCTTAAGGGACATCAGGCCTCAATAGTTACTAAATAGTGAACGTATGAGAAACAATTACATTTTTCTTCAATCACCATAGGCGCAAGTGTTATATCTTGGCTACACATACTCCCAAGGAGCTGAAACAACCTTTTGTATGTATCAAGTACTGAAAGTGTCGTTCCCCACTTACAATATCCTTTTCGATTCCCTAGGAAAAGAAACTATGGTTACCAATTCACAATAGGTGTCATGGAAGGACAACTGTCAGTCTATGATAACTCACATAGACTAGATATCTCAAGAATGTGATGTCACCCAAAGGACTTGTCATTTAATTGAAATATTATAATGTACGCATATCCCACCAAATAAGGAATAGGGGGGATACCACCCTCACTAATTCAGATTGACCTTGTGCTTAATACATGTGTTAGAAGTGCTTTCCTAGCATGCACTCTTTGCTATTAATGGATTTGATTTCTCTTTAATTAATTATATTTTCAAAATTTAGTGGCCTTGGAGTGTTAACTCGACATCTTAATCCAAATCCCTATCCTAATATTGTTTTTGATATGAAAATAAAATATTGATCAATTTCATATTAAGCGTTGATTTTAGGGTAGTTTGCTTAGTTTCAATGGGTGATGGTGAAACTGGTGGTGTGTGTGACTCAAAATGTTGAACCAATCAAATGCACAATGTTCACTACTATTTTATTTATTTTAATAAACTTCTATACTATGGAAGAGTAAGAGGTCCTTTCATATCCTTTAAACATGTAAATTTCAAAATAGAATCACTTTTACAAATTTGAAAAAGAAGTTTTCTACTGAAGTGATGTTTTATTGTCACATATTATTAATTTCTTCCTTTCAATAAGATTCCAATTTTTTAGCAAGGGTTCAATATGTTTGCTTCAAACATAAGATGTTTTCAATTTGATTCAACTTTCACAAATTGGAAATGGAAAATGTTTGAATGTTCAATGTTTTTCCTATTTCTAGTAAGTCTCCTAAACTGATGTTTAAATGTAGGATTATGATTCAATTTTGAATTTAAAATTACATAATGTTCTCTTTCTGAATGTTGAATTTAGTGTTCCAAATTGTTGGTTTGAAAATCAATGCAAATTATAAGTACCTTTCAGATTTCTAAAAATGACCAACATTTACACTTGAGATCCACTTTCTCATTCACAGGACCACCCAAAAGTGCAAGCGAAGATGATATTAGTGGCTCGACAATATACTTCAAAAATTCAAAATATGATTATTAAATTTGAGATCCATTTTTCTCATTCACATGACCACCTGATAGTGCAAGTGAAGAGGATATGCAGGGCTCGACATTATGCTCAAAAATTAAATCTAGTCGGTTACACTTGAGATCCACTTTCTTGTTCACGGGACCACCCGAAAGTGCAAGTGAAGAGGATAATAGTGTCTCAAACAAAACATATCACAAGAAAATTGAAGATTAAATATACAAATATCTCTAATTGTGATTCAATAAAGTCAAAATTAATCCATCCAAAAGAAGTTTACTTGATTAAGTCATATTCTTATGGTTCTAGGAGGGAAATTGTTTTTGAATTTATCTTAGGTGAGGGGTCCAAATTATTTTAATTTTTTTGCATTTTATTTAAATTATGGTTCTAAATGTATATTACCTGTGATTTAATGTTGTGTTTCAGGTCAACAAGTTCATGCAACTCAAAATTCATGCCCAAAGTTCATAAATTGAAACAATGTGTCATGTTATTCATTTTTTTGATGATTTTACTATGCAAACAAGTGATTTAAGAGACCAAATCAGAAAAAAATTCAGCCATTAATAGTGAAATAAAGGATATAAATTATTAATGTGTCCTAAACATTCATATCTTAGCAATATTTTAAAGAAAAACTTGAACAAAATTCAAAAAATACTAATTAAAGTGACTTTCCTAGATTTTTAAGGAGGTTTCTAAGACATCCAAATTCAAGTGAAATTTATGCTAATATCTTAAAATATGATATTCATAGGTCCTAATAGGTCTCAAATATCATCTACAAGTATTCAAAGTTGAAAATCATCCCTAAATATATGTATAAAATAGTGATTTCTAATTCCTAGTTTTTGACATTTTTTGACAATTTTCAAGCTAGTAAGCATACAAATCTTTAAAATCATTAAAGGATCCCAAAATATTAGTCAAATTAGATTAAATTAGTCTATAAAATATTTTTTGTAGTTTTCCTAATCTAACCACAACAAAAATAATCACTCAAAACGGACAATCCAAGCCAACATTATACCCAAAACACTAAACTATGCGCAAAAATGTGCTTGTTCAATGAATAAACACGTGTATAGGAAGTTACACGTGACCTAAAAAGTATTTCACCTCCGTGTATATGTGCTTGTATGCATTGTGACCTACGTGGATCAAGAAAATGAAGATCCCATGCAAAATGTCTCAAAAAAATCATGAATTTTGATTATGTAAAGGTTGATTTAGGTTGGTTTTAAAATCCTAAATTGAATTAAGATGTTTGATGATAGAAATCAGGCATGAATAGGAAGATATAAAGGAAAGAACACCAAAATATGAGGAAAAAATCAAGAAATTAAGAATTAAACCCCTGATATCCTCAATAGAGTCACCATTCTGTTGGTAGAGATCGTTGTAGGGACGTGTCTACAACATTCTCTATCCTTTACCATAGGTGGGTGAGACCTAATAAACATAAATACATGCAAAAATTTGAAAGTTTCTTGATATTCCTAATCATTTTCAAAGAGTGGAGAGGGGAGGAAGAAAGGAAATAACCTCTTGAAGCATGCCACTTGTAGAATATCCTCTTGATTGAGCATCCATGGCCTTTAAGCCTCCATTAGCAACTTGATTTCTAGTTCCTTACATCTAGCTCTACCTCTAAGAACTTGAAAAACTTTAAAAAACTTGAAATCGATCTACCAAATATTGAATTCGAAACTAGATTTAACATATAGATTCAAACTTAAAATTGGGGGTAAACTAGAATTGCATCATACTAAAAATAAGAAGAAAGTGCTTAGAATCCAATTGTGGAGGTGAATCACTTCTCATTTACTTTAAACCATCCTTATCCATCCTTGTCTTTTATCACCATGAGCTTGATGTGGAAAATAATTCTTCTAGCCTTCAAATCCTTAAGCATTCCTTTGCTTTCATTTTTTTGTCATTTACTTCACCTCATATTCCTTTCTTATATAGCATTGGGATTTGTGAACCCAATTTTCAAACATGAATGTGGGATTAAATATTTTCATGAATTTTGATTATTTTCATAAAAAACCCCACTTTACTTAGTTTTTCAGGCATTTTACTTGCATTTCAAGGATTTTAGGGAAATTAATACATATGACATGTATTCTTTCGACTCTAGGAGTTGTTCAAACTAGGTTTTGGACCTTAAGTAGTCATTATCTTGATTTTTTTTAGAGCAACATTTGTCTTCAAATACTTCTTCCTTTGTAGAAGCAGTGATCCAATGAAAGATCGAATATCTCAATTTGTTCCAAATGTTGGTCTTCATGTTGCGGGTGAAATGAATATATGGTTTCAAACCATCATTCTCAAGGGTGTTAATCTTATTGTTAACAGAGCCTTAGTATGTTTATTGAGCCTCCTATGTGCTAACTTCTGCATGATAGGGTTTTTGGCTTGTTATTAATATGCTAGGAATATGGAAAGTTCAATACAATTGCATACAATTGTTATTGCATGGTTACATTGGATCTCTCTTCTCTACTGCTGTGGTGATATCTCTTATTCGGAAATAGATTATGTGTTGTAAGCCATTCTCTAGAAATATTTCTATCATACTCAAAGAATTGTTGGGTTTTTCATCCTCTGTGTTTGGAGGGTTTTCCCAGGGTATATCTTGTCTCTCATGGTTTATTGATTTATATGGTTAATTTATGGAGTTGATTTATATGGTTGATTTATGGATTTGATTTATGTGGCTGATTTTGTGATATTTAAATGTGGATGATATATTTACATGGCTAGTATATTTATGAGATTCACATGTGGCTGATTTATGAGATACATATGTGCTGAAATTGATTGATAAAAGTTCTAAATTTCAAGCTTCTATGATTTTAATCAAACATCAGCATGGTATCAGAGCATAGGGAATTAAAGATATTAGTTTTGTGTAGAAATATAACCCTATGTATATCTTGAATATTTGAGAATATTGCAGCCATGAAATCGATCTTCATTCGGGTGGAAGACAGCCTTGAAGGTACTTCCAACTTCAACACATGGAAGGAAAGGGTGTTGAATATTCTTGAAGAGAATAACCTTGATGGTTATGTATCCACAGTGGTAGAGTATCCTATCACCAATGAATGGAGAATCAAATTCAATAAGAATAAAGCAAAGGGAAAGCATATCCTCTTTGATTTGGCTAAGGACTATCTCATGTCCATGGTCATTCTATTGAATACCGCAAGGGAGTGTTTTGATACACTCACCAATATTTTCAAGAAAAAAACCTTGAGTCAAGAAGAGGGGTGAATCCAAGCAAGTTTGTGTACAATAAATTGTATAATATTGTCCTCATGATATAATGAAGAAAGGAAAAAACCCTTCCACTACGAAGAAGCTCTTCCATTCAAGTGAATAAAGAAGGACTCCATTATTCTCTACAAGGGTGTAGAGATCAAGAGGGAGCCCACACAAACCAATAAAATATACGTACTTTATATTTTGATTGTTATATGATGTTATAAATTAGATCTATAGGTTTTTTAATATGTTTCATGACTATCATATAGAGATATGTATTCCTGAACTTTGGAATTGTGTTGAGCATATACATTATTGTTTGTATTTTATTAGCATATTGTCAATCTCACGACTCCATATTATGTAATATGATATAGGACTGATATAATACTTATGTATTAATTCTATATACTTATATAGGACTTATATAAAGCTAAAAAATTCCTTCATAAGAAATGAGATAGATGGTTGCATGCTTCCTTCATGAGCTGTGACCATAGGACTACATGATTGGTCATAATATATCAGATAGAGGGATACATGCTTTCTTCATGAGATATGAATATGAGGATGCATATTTCCTTCATAAAATATGAATTTTTTGAACTGATATAGGGTTTCAAAACATCACATAAGATATGAATGGGATTATGTCAAAACATTGATTTAGTCTAAGCACGTAACTATGTGAACCATTTCCAGTATATTGAAAGTTTGCATGTGATTAAATTTCTTGGTTATGTAATGTATTAATCATTTGAATAATTTTTCTTGTAGGAAAAAACATATGCCCTAACCTACAAGAAGAGAATGACATGGAGTCATTCAGGTGGATGGTCTTGAAAGAGAGCAGATCAGGAGGTTCTTATGTTTCTTAGGAAGAATACAAAATAGAAGCATTAATTCCTTTCGGAGAAATTTAAAGACTCCTGAAGGTAGTGTAATTATCTTAAATATATTCATATATGTATTATATATAGAGGATTATGATTATTCATGATGGAGGACTCAAATTTATGATTCCCACCTCCTAGATGTTGAGAGGGAGAAACTAGATTTTCCAGCTCCTGGAAAAACCAGTGGAACCAGTTAAATTAACCTCCTGCTATGTAGCAACCAAGTATGGTACTCATATTCAGAAGGAATCTATATGCAAGAATATTTGATGCTTCTTAAAGTTTAAAGTTTTAACAGTCTTTAGATAAAGATTTTCTTTTGTTGAGAAAATGTTCAATAGAGTTCCTGAAAGGATTCAAGAACAATCGATTATAAATCCATGATCACAGGCATAAAGATAAATATGATTCTTGTTTACATTTGTAGGATCTCATAGATTTTATATATATCTATACAGGTCCCGGGATTGGTTATATGCTTTATAGTCAGTACATAGACATGTACAACAAAGCATGTGTTGTGTTACCTACTTGGTACAACAGTATGTGGATTCAGACATGTCTTAGTCAGTGAAAGTAAGTTTCACGAATATATGGATTCTAACTAGTACAATGATCAAGAAAGATCACATCAAAAATGTTGTTCAGGTAGAGCATATTGTAAAGTAATAAAACTTTACAAATTTTCTAGTTAGTTATATCCGATACATGGTACAGAATGGAGTTGTGTAACTCTTGTACATATCCACAAATGATAAGATTTCCAGGATATTTACTAAGCCTCTGTCCAAAACAAGCTTGGTATAGTATAAAAATACCCCTCTAGTTGAAGAGGGAGTATTGATGTATCTTCACAAGAAACAATAGTTAAAATCCCCCTGAAACTAGTTAGTCATGGTAAATGACTCAGGAATCCATGGGATGTGATATCTTGTGGAGAAAATACACATGAGCAGAGACATGGTCAAAGTATTGGAAACTATTGGATACTTAAGAAGAGTTATAGTTTGAATTTTCATAGAACAGTTAAAACCTCTTTGAGAGGTTAGATAGCCATATAGTTGGTTATGTTAGGCATTGTGATATGAAATCACTATGAAAGAGATCAGGCCTTGAATAACATCACCAAGAATGGCAAGCTCACTAAGAACTTCTTCAGATGGTAGAAGATTCTAGAAGTCAACAAATGTTGAAGATTAAAAGAAAGAAAATAGGATTTTCTTTTTGCATGATAATTACACATTTAATTTGTTGTTTATGATGGATATGAAATCCATAGTTTCTAATTTAGAGAAACTATATTCTAGATTGGATACATATGATACTACTTTGAATAATTAGTCGGTTGGTATCTTAAAGTACCTAGCACACTTGTTATATTTTTATTCTTGTGGATAAGAATATGTTTGAGTACCTTTGAGGTATATTAGAATAGGTTCTTTATTGTATTTTGTACATAGTACACCTATTATATAGCTTGGTATTATCTATGTGAATTATGGCTAATACTACAAAATATAAGTGTATTGCGTCTAGTACTATAGAAGCACGGTTAATGTAGAGAGTACTACAGAAGCAAAAGGTGTTCTTGCAGATAGTACTACTCACTAAGGAGTAGTGTAGCCAGGGATGATACATGGTGAGGAGTAGTGTAGCTTGGGATTCTACCTACTAGGGTGAAATACTTGAGCCTATAGTTGTTAGGCATTAATAGTCAAGCTTTTTGACTATTAATAGTCAAGCTTTGTTAGGCGTTAATAGGTGAAATACGAATTCGATCTGAAATCAATGGTCAGGAATCATCCTGCACGAGATCCAATGGCTGAGGATCAGTTCCGCAAAAGACAGGTGGGAGGATGAAGTTCTGCAAAAGATAAGGATCAGATAGCTAAGATTAGTTCCATCAAAAGAGATCGACGGTGCGGAAGATAATTTGTGGAAATAATATTGCGGAAAGTCAAGATACGATTTTGGGAAATGTCACATCCCACAATCTAGAGAGATCGAACGAATGAAGTTAGTTCTACTAAAATAGATCAACGGTTCAAAAAAAGAAGTGCAGAAAGAAGTTTGCAGAAAATCAAGATATGATATTAGGAAATGCTACATCCCACATCCCGCATCCCACATCCCACAATATGAATATCGACGCTCATGGAGAAGCTCGATGAAGATCAACAGTGGGGAATTGTCGAAACAAGAACATGGTGTGGAAATATGATTTCAAAAGGAAATATTTAGAGTATATCAATGGTTCAGAGTGTAATAACTCAAAAATTTGTAAAAAATTAAAATTTTTCATGTGACATAAAATTTCAAATGTCAATGCTAATGTACCACTAATTGTTAGCAGATAAATAAACAGTTTGCAAGAGAAACAAAGATTACTTCTTTATAAGATTTTGTATAACTTAGAGACTTATCTTTAAAAGCTGTGTTAGCACTGTTTTCAACTTAGCAGTTGTATTTTTCCATAAAGTAGAAAAGAAATCTGTCTTTTACAAATGCTAAGTATACTATTGTTTTCTTTTGTCAAGTAGGGAAAGTTTCTTAAGTGTGATCGAGGCTTACTTAGCTTATAGCTAACACAGTAGGACTGATGGTTTTTTATAAGTTTTAACAGGTAAGCGTATGTTCCAGTTAAATAATAGATATTTTCAGGTCAAGAAGATACTTCTCTAGCATAAATATGATGCTAGAAATAGAATGTTTAAAATGCAACTTGTCTCCATAAGAGGTAACGTCGATCTTATTTAAGTCATCAAAACTCCATAAATATGTTAAAACAATTCTGCATATGCTTGGGTTAACATGCATGACCAATTACTATCAAAATGAAATCTAATCAACTGGAATATTACGATTATTTCTAAAGAATACTTGTTCTTTTAATTATAGAAAATTTTGATCTAAAGTTTAATTAGGAAGAAAATATAATACTCATACTTTTGCTTAGATCAGTCAAATATTTGGAGTTTGATTTTGATCATAAGTATATGATCAAAATACTCTAAGGTGATAAAGTACAAATCTAGCCTATTTTATCCAAGAGTTTTTTTTCTAAAAGTTCTTAAGTCATCACCCTCATTAGATGTATAACACTTTTACCCTTATCCTAGGGTTTTATAATTAAATGTGTTTCTCATTATATAAACAAAACTATTTTGACTCTTAACTGAATATTCATTCTTTAGATGTTTAGAGTTACATTTGAAGCTCTTATATAAAGTATGAGAACTGCACTTACTTGTGTCCCCAACTACACGCTGCAATAAAAGAACTGGATCAAGATTCTCTTCCTAGTTGAAAGAATTATTCTTTAAAACTTTTACAGTCCTTTACCTTGAATCATATTTACTTGTATCTCACACTTCCATTCCTAGTGTACCCTTCAGCTACAAATTACACCTTACACAAATTTTCTTAGTAAATCTTTTGAAATAAGGTTGTTGGTTTAAAGAAAAATAGTGAAAGATCTTATATTGCTTGGGTCCTAGTTAACAATTTACTCTCCAACTCTAACAAATCAAAAGAAAACCTCCATAATTTATTAAATTATCTTCCTTGAAGTAATTTTTGGTTAATGGGATATCATTTCCCTATATTTTACAAACATAGCCAAATAATTCTATCCTATTTTAATATATAAGCAATAACCATAAAACATTACATATTAATATACTAGGGTTTATAAACTAAGTACCAATACAATCCAAGAATTATAATATACTAAGGCAATAAAAAAGAATTACATTGCTTAATGATTATTAATTTTATTTGCAATGATTTATATGTAGATTGGAACTACATTAACAACTATTGACTTGCACCCACGAAGAGAAAATAATTTGGTGGAAAAGTGGAGGTGTCCAATATCTTGGATAAGTTGACTTATGTTTGCCCTAACCCTTCATTTTTAAAGTGAGAGGGTTCCTTTGACTGGTGCGGCCGAGCTGCGAGCTTGTGGCCACCATTACTCCTTGTTGACCACTAGGTTCCCTATTCCACTGCGAACTTGACCCTGTGAAGAATATATGTTAGTTTTTATGTACTAAAAACTGTTGTGAGTAATATGTGTGGGAAAAACTTCCTTCACCAGGATGAGGACTGTGAGTTTCGTTCTACATAAACATAGAGGGAAGAGTTATAAGTCAAGAGTGTTCCTCGTTCTGCTTGGAGTATTGCTCGTTCCCTTCAAATTTGTGACTCAGGGTTTCCAGTTGCACTCGACGTTTTCTTATCTTCTGGTATTACCCTTCGAGGTGTCATTATGTTGTCTCTAGTGGCTTGTTTCCATGACTTATTCAAAACCAAATCAGTAGCAGGTAATGACTTATCCAGGTTTTTAATTAAGATAAATATGGAAATGTTTATTTAATTTAAACGATTTTTAACCAACTGAAGGTTTCTTTGTGCAGGTTTCTCTCTCTCGACATTTGGGGTTAGCATACAGCACAAATCTCCCATTTTCAACCACACGAACCCTGGTAAGCCCCGGTTGTAATGAGGGTTTTCTCTTGCAATAAGATACGGTGGTCGAAAAGATATGCAGTTCCGTTATGCTGGTTATGGCTTGACCTTTGTTTACTTGTTAGGTGTTACTTATCGTTATTTTGTTTTATACTATTTTTAAGACCCTAGTGGTTATTATGGGAAATAAACTTGAAGGATTTTGCAGCCGTGACTTAGGGTTTTTCATGACAGAGCCTTTATGGCTTGAGAATATGTAAAAAAAATTGTTTTACAAACTTGGCTTAAGACGTGACAATACTATTTCGACCACTTTCTGGTGACTTACAATTTTATGTGGTGTTTGCTGATAATGACAAGATTGTTTAATCACCAAGACTTGTAATTAGATAAAGGGCTTTTACTTATGAAATATAATAGCTAAATTTCGGTTTACTGTTTTGTTTAAATTTGTATAGTTTGTTTTTTAGCAGGCTTAAGCCTCGACCGATATTTATAAAAGGCCATAGGCCATTACCCTTATTTTATTTCGTCTCTATCAAATTTTTTAGAGTGTTATTTAATTTTAAAATATCATTTAATATAAATGATTTACACTAATTTATACTATTTGAATTTTTACAGTGTTATTAGGTGATAAACTACTCTGTTTTTCTTTCAAAATGGTTATATCTTTGGGTAACCTACAGTTTTGTATTGAATGATTTTTCAGAATAATTTTAGCTAGGTATTTATTTTATTTTTAATAAGTAATTATTTACAGCTGTCATTGTTTTGTGTTAAGAGTAAGAATATGAAAGTCTGTTTACAGAGATAAAACCTATCTTTTGTAAACCCTAGGTAATTCTTCAAGGTTACAGTAAAAACATCTGTGTTCAGAACAGAGTGTAAATGTAAACTTTGAATAAATAATTACAATGTCCTAAGAATTACTAGCTAGGTTAACCCTAAGTATAACTACTTTTACTGTTCCTATATTTGTTTATTAAACTTTATTTATTGTATTTATAATAAATATTATCACTTGTAATCATTCTGTAATTAATATGATTACCGGTGATTAATATATAATCTACTCTTTTCCTGTAATTAGATAATACAGTTACTTCTAGTAAACAAAACAAATACAGCTAAATTTTTGTAAATAAATCATATAAATCTATAGAATAAGTCATTTGCATTTTACATTCAGAGTTAATAAACAAATCTACACATCTAACTTAAACAACCAGATGTTTTTAAATATAATCTACTGATCTCTAATTTCATCAATAAACAATGCTCTTTACTTCATAAACCCTAATAAAATAATAATATACATAGCTTGAAAATTAGTAATTCTTTTTCTCAAAACAATAGATAAACTATAAATAAACCTGAACAAATAAAAGCTTGTCAATGGATGAGGTGACAATAGCTTAAGGAGGTTGTTCCTCCCAACCAACTCCTAGAGAAAGCTTAATCTGCACTTTCTGAGGACCCTCGAGCCTGTTTCCTAGTCCTCCTGGTAGAGTACTGGGTGAAGGATGTAACCTTAAAACCTTTTAGATTTATAGCAGTAATTCAACCCTACTCATAGCAGTAAGAAATTCAGCCTAGAGTAGTTGCACAAGTTCAATATTCAGCAGTTAACCCTTCAAACTCACTTCAACAAGTCCCCTCCATCGAATTTCTCATGTGCACTTCATTCATTCAGAATGATCACCATTCCAGAATGAGCAGCCTCAGCTGTCTTCAATGGGAAATTTTATATCAATGCCTAGGTCTTCTAGGTCATTTTTTACTTAATGAGCCACCTGCTCCAATTCCACTTTCTTGGGGAATCATGACCACAATTATAGGGAAGTTGCCACCTGCAATAGTTAGAATTAGTTTGAGGATACTGCCACTTGTCAATATACTCTCCACCCAGTCTCCTCCACCAAGTGACCAATTAACACTCATTTAACAACTTCCCTAAGATGGTGTCTCATCATTTATTTATTTATTAATAAAATATTCTACAATACATTAATTAACCTTGACCCCACTTGGTTATCAATTACAAACTTTAGCATAAAATATAACATAATGTTCCTCAATGACACTAAATTGTTTTGCAAATTGGGGCATGTGACATACACACCGCCTTAATTTATATCATCGTCTTCAATGTTATTTATTCCTTGTCCTTGGAATTTCCATGAAATAGAATTGGATATGCATCCTGCATATGATTTTCCAATTCCCAGGTGGCTTCTTCTTGACTAAGGTGCTTCCATTGCACCTTCACCTTACCAATGGTGTGATTCCAACGCGAGATCTCCCTCCTTTCGAGGATACAATCTGGTTCCACTAGAAAATCTCCTTCGGGTTCCACCTGCACATCATTCCAATTAATAACATGAGTAGCATCATGTACATATTTTTTTAATACAGAAATATGAAAAACATTGTGAACTCTTAAATTTGGTGGTAGAGCTAACTAATATGCTACATGTCCTATCTTGGATAGTATTTCAAAAGGACCACAATATCGGGGTGCTAGCTTAGCACAACTACCTAACCTCAGAGAGCTCTATTTAGGTCTCACCTTAATAGGAACATGTTCACCTACCTGGAACTCCTTTGGAGTTCGTTTAATATCTACCTAGATTTTCTATCTATCTTGTGCAACTCCCAAATTACCTTGCACCTTTTTTACAGTTAACTCCATCTCCTTTAATAATTCAGGTCCTAATACTAACCTGTCAATTGGATTACTCCAAGAGATGGGGGTATTCCATTTCCTTCCATACAGAATTTCAAAAGGACTATATCTAGCTGAAGCTTGATAATGATTATTGTAAGCAAATTCTACCAGGTGTAAGTAATCTTCATTAGAGAAAATTTGGGGTCTAAAATGGGCCTTATAAGAAAACGTGCCAAAATAAGTTTTTGTGAGTTGGAATTCAAGAACCAATAGAATTTCAATAAAATAAGTCAACCATAATGGTTGAATTGACATATTTGTCATTAAAAAAAACTACTTTTTTTGTTTGTATTTTCGACATATCTCATTGTGTTTTTACTCAAATTTTGATCAGGAGAGCTCGTTGGATGTGGAATCAAATTCCGCATCCAACGAGCTCTCCCGATCGAAATTTGAGTAAAAACACAGGGAGATATGTCGAAAATACGAACACAAAAAGTAGTTTTTTTCTTTCTTCCTCCAAAATTAATCAATATTATTTTATTATTTTAACTATTATTTTATTATTTTCCTTAGGGGGGCCATTTTAGACCCCAAAATTTCTCTAATGTCCATTTACCTGGTTGTTCCTTTACATACATTCTTAGCAAATCCTCCAATACCTGATTTACTCTTTCAGTCTTTCCGCCGATTTGAGGATGGAAAGAGGTACTAAAGTTTAACATAGTATTTAACCATTTAAACAAAGATTTCCAAAAGTTGTCTGTAAACTTAGGGTCTCAGTCTTAAATTATTACCTTCGGTATTCCATGCAATCAAAAATTTGTTTTAAGAAAATATCACCAATATTTGTAGCTTTATAAGTAGTTTTTACAGGTATAAAATGGGCTGCTTTGCTCAATTTATCAACAACTACCATTATTGAGTCATTTAAGTTCTGATTTCTAGGTAGTCCCATGATAAAATCAAGGCTAATTATCTCCCATTTCCAGCTAGGAATAGGCAATGGCTGAAGTAGCCTAGTTGGATACAAATGTTCAGTATTTACTTGTTAACATTCAAAGCACCTAAAATGTATTTTGCGAATTCATTTTTCATGTTTGGTCAGAAATAATCCTTTCTTAGCATGGTTATGGTTTTCTGATAACCCGGAGGTCCTGAATAAGGATTTTTATGAACTTCGTTTAAAATTAACAGCTTAATCTTAGGTACATTGGGTATGTATAATCTATCTTTATACAATAATAATCCTTTTTCATTCAAGGTGTACCCTATACTTAGACTTTATATTAAATTTTCTTTTACCTTTGCTTGTAATTTCCGATAATTTTCATGTTTTTCTATTCCATCTTTTAACTGTTCTTCCAAGTCTGTCTTATAAGTACTTATGGCTGCTATAAAATTCAGCTTCGCATCTCTACTTAATGCATCAACAACCTTATTCTCCTTTCCTTTAATATGTTGAATTTCAAAATCGTATTCACTAAGAAAAGCTAGCCACCTAGCTTGCCTAGCATTCAAGTTAGGTTGATCCAACAGATATTTCAATCCTTTATTATCTGTCATTAATATAAACTTCCTTCCAATTAAATGATGACGCCACATTTTTAAGGCATGTTTGACAGCATCTAACTCTAAGTCATAGGTCGCATAATTTTTCTCATGAACCTTCAGCTTCCTAGACTCATAAGCAATGACGTGTCCTTCCTGAGTTAAAACTCCACCTAAACCATCATTACATGTGTCAGTACATACTATAAAATCTTTATTAGGGTCAGCAATTGCTAGAATTGGTGTAGTGGTTAATAACATTTTTAACGTTTTAAAACTGTCTTCGCACTTCTGATTCCAATTGAATGTCTTCCCTTTTTTCTACAAAGAGGTTATAATATTTTCAATTCTTGAAAACCCTTCGATGAATCTTCAATAATAACCAGTAATCCCCATGAATGATTGGATGCTAGTTACGTATTTTGGGACTGTCCATTCCTCGATTGCCTTTATCTTTTTGGGGTCAACATAAATTCCATCTTTGGTCACTACATGACCCAAATACTTAATTTTATCCTTAAAGAAGTCACATTTACTAAATTTTTCATATAGTTGATGTTCTCATAACTCTTGTAAGACAATTTTTAAGTGTTCTTTATGTTCCTCTTCATACTTTGAGTAAATTAAGATGTCGTCAATAAATACAACCATAAATTTATCCAGATATTTATGCATTACATTATTCATCATACACATAAAAACAGTTGGGGAATTAGTAAGCCCAAATGGCATAATGACAAACTCGTAATGACCATATCGGGTCCTAAAAGTTATTTTAAAGATGTATTCATCCTTGATTCATACCTGGTGGTATCCAAATCGTAAATAAATCTTTGAAAACACAGTTGCTCCACGTAGCTGATCAAACAGATCATCTATGCGGGGTAACGGGTATCTGTTCTTGATAGTCATTTTATTTAGTTGACGGTAATCTATACATAGTCATAGAGTTCCATCCTTCTTAACAAAGATAATAGGTGCCCCCTAGGGAGACACACTAGGTCTAATGTAATTCTTATCAATGAGCTCTTTTAACTGTGACTTAAGTTCATTTAATTCCAGTATATTCATCCGATAAGGGGTTTTTGAGCTGGGCATTGCACCAAGTACCAACTCAATAGTAAAATCTAATTCCCTTTTCGGAGGCAGTCCCAAAATTTCTTTCGGAAATACATCTGAATATTCCCTTAGAATTGGGATATCTTCCAGTTTTAATTTATCTTTGTTATTAGTGTTTTCTTCATTAATTACTGTTACGGAAAAATCTTTACAACCCTTCTGAACAACTCTCTTAAGCTGCAAAGAAGAAATATTCCTTATGTTTATTTTCATAGGGATTCCTTTTACATTTATTAACTCTCCATCATTATTTATGCAAGTAAAGGTTTAATCAAAGCAATTCAGGACTGCCCTATGATGTTCTAACCAATCCATACCAATTAACATATCATATGAGCCTAAAGGTAACACATTAAGCTTAACGAAGGTTTCAAATTTATCCATAGTTACTGCACAATTCTTAACAAAGCTAATTACTTTTCTCTTTGCACCAGTAGCTAGTTGAACTAACCAATATCTTGCAAATTTTTCAACTGAGAGCTTACATTTTTCTACAAAATTAGGAGAAATATAACTTAAACTAGCTCCTAGATCAATTAAAATAGATATAGGTATTTGATTTATCTTACCTTCCACTTCCACCATGGAAGTTTGATAATCTGCTTGCATGTTCTCCAATGCTGCATTGATCCTAGGCATTGTCCTCGCTAGATCACCAACAGTCATCTCCTCCCATACTATTTGTATGTTGCTAATAGTCTTCTTTCGATTGGGGCAAACTGATGCATAATGCGGACCATTCACTACAACAAAAACTGGATTTATCGTCTCTTTTTGCATCCATTTTTGCGTCTAGACCATCTTTCAGTGTATTTTTCTTCATTTTTTGGGCAAAATGGTGCAATTTAATGGGTTGGTGCTATTTTAGGCATTTTTTGCATCCTTTTTCTAAATATGGCGCAAATTGCGACATAATTTGCACCAGGTTTTGCACCTGGTTATGCGCCAGGTTTTGCATCAGGTTTTGAGCCTAGTTTTGCACCTAGTTTGTACATCTACTCTTGTTGTGCCCCCTTTTACATCCATGTTTTCCTCAACTTTTACATCCTTGTTTTCATCCACTTTTGCATCCACTTCAGCTTCTTTTTTTGCATCCCTTCCTGCGCCAAGTTTTGCATCAAATTTTACATCATGTTTTAAGTCTAGTTTTGCATCTCGTTTTGTTTTAGCCAATTTTGCATCCACTTTTGCATCCATTTTTTCGTCCCCTTTTGCACCCACATTTTCATCCCTTTTTGCATCCCATTTTGCATCCATGTTTACGTCTTTTTTTTCATCTACTATTACATTCACTTTTGCATCCACTTTTGTTGTGTCCCAATTCACACCCATTTTTGCGCCTACTTTTACACCCACTTTTGCTTCAACTTTTGCATCCAAGTTTGCATCTTTTTTTGTATCCAATTTTACATCAGTTATTGCATCCCTTTATGCATCAATTTTTGCATTCACTTTTGCATCGGGTTTTGCGTTGGGTGTTACAACTACTTTTGCATCTACTTTTGTTGCATCCACTTTTGCATCCACTTTTGTATCCAATTTTACATCCATGGTTGTATTCAATTTTGCGCCACTTTTTTCATCATGTTTTGCTTCCACTTTTGTATCATTTTTTGCATCCACTTTTGCATCACCTTTTGCATCCATTTTTGGTGCACCCCATTATGCACCCACTTTTGCGCCTACTTTTGTTGCATCCATGTTTGCATCATTTTTTGCATCCATGTTTTTATCCACTTTTGCATCCATTTTTACACCCAGATGTTGAACATACACTAGTGGAAAATGAGAGACTAGTGACCAGGAGAACAAAAATTTTGGTCACCACAGTCTCCAGAAAGGAACAAATGACCAAAATTGATAATTCTAAGTGAGCTGACTAAAAACGACCAAGATAAATGACCACTTTTGGTCACGAGATAGAAACCAACTAAAAATGACCAAGATAAATGACCAAATTTGATCACAGGATATGTAGAATTCAAATGACTAGATAACAATTGGTCATTTATTTGGTCATTTTTAGTTGTGTCACTTCGACACTGGAAAAAATTACTAATTTGAGAATGCATTTGTACATTTTACTAAATTATAACACTGCAGATGGATTCGGAGATCCCCTTAAGGGAGTCTCTGAATCCATCTGCAGTGTTCGAATTTAGTAAATTAATAATGTACTATCACAACTCAACATGAATTGACCAAATTAATATATATAAAATACATACTGGTTAATATTATTATCGCATATATAATGATGCCAAACACATTATATTGTTATATTATGATATATAAACACACATATCTATATATTATAATATAGCTATACATTATTAAATATAAAATAAATAACAAAACCATATAAAAAAACAAATAAACACAAGAAGAACACAAAAGAATGACACATAACAAAAACGCGATCCATACAACAAAACACCTTTCCATTTCGAAAAAGACTGAATATCATCTTTCTATTTTGACAATGACCTAATATCATGTGTCACAACTCAACAACTTGGAATCCCCTTATGTGTAATGAGCAAGAACACATGCTCTTTATTGAGTTCTATGATAGAAAAAAATAGATGTCATGAAATTCAAACTAGTGCCATAGTGTTACAATTTACTAGATTTTAATGTTGCGTAGATGGATTCAAAGACCCATTTCTAGGGGGTCTCTAAATCCCCCTATAATGTTAAATTTTAGTAAACTATAAAAAAGTATTGTCAAAATTGCAATTTTCCATTAGTGAATTTCCTCTTAGAAAGAGATTATATAATTATTATATATTGCAGCTAATATGTAATATTAATATATTATAGATATATATATCCATATGCTTAATTTTATATTATTTGCATTTATATAATAAGTTAATATATCTTATAATAAATTTAATATATATAAACATATTATAATTATATATTATATTATATATAATATCTTTAATATTAAAGATTAAATAAAAATTAAAAAACTAAAACAAAAACAACAAAACAAACACAATGAAAGTCTCCAAAATTAAGAGGCTTTGGAGGGAAGGGTTGTTATAGCTGATTTGACCACTCCAGGTGAATCACACTTGTATGGCCTTCCCTTGTCCCTCTGGAGACTCCTTAGACCCCTTGGACCATTTTTTGTCTTTTGATGTTTCCTTGACCATCCCCAAAAACATGTGAAAATTAATACATGTGACTTTTAAACCTATAATTGGGTATGTATGCAGGTTTGACCCCTAAAACCGCGTACATCGGGATGCGTGCATAATCCAAATTCTTTTGGAGTTTTCCTTGACATGGATCCGACTCACTTGACTCCTGGCCTTCCCTATGCCTTGAGATCACTAGGATTCAACCTTTCATTACCCCTTTGCAAAGCTATATAAGGAACTCTTTGGTACATTGAAGGCATATGAGAGAATTAAGAGCAAAGAAACTATAGTACATTGTTGCCGGAACTTGTGCTTGAGTCTGCATCCCTTTTTCCCTTGGAGCACTTTTGTGTTCTTCCCAAGCTTGCCTTTTGCTTGTAAGCTTGCTATCGAGAGATGGAGGATTGAGGGGGTGGAGGCCCAAGTGGGGGATTCAGTTTCTTTGATTTGCAGACATGCCAATAGAGGTTGTATCCATTGTAATCTCTGATTTTATATTAATAGAAATATATTTTCCTGTCCAATAATGTATGTTTGAATAAATATTTTATCCATGGATGATTTCAAATGCTTATACATTGTTGCTTATATATGCTAGAATAGATCTAACACCAACATATATAGTATGCGTGTCTTGTCTACTTGTTGTTGAAGAGGTGATTTATCAATTCAAGCTGAAGTTGGAGAGCTCAATGGGGATCTACTTCAACCGTTTGGAATAAGGTACGAGGTCTGATCCTTTATTGTTAGATATTTCATTTCTATTGCATATTGGAAAGGATTGATTTCTGGAGTCAAGCTGTATGTTGTGGTACCCCAAGCCATAGGAATTTCTCTCTGTAACAAGGGTTAGACATGAGAGGCCATGGAGGGAGGGTTTGTAATGGAATGGAACAATCCTTGGGATCTCAATTGTTTTAGATTGTTCTAAAGATAAAGGCATTAAAAACCCTGATCTGGGCTCTACTAATTTTGCGTTTAAGAGGGTCTTGGGGTTTCATTTGGGATATAAAGTTCAAAAAAATTTCAAGGTTTGAATTTAACATTTCAATGGCTCAAGTATTAGAGGGTTGGTACAAGCAAATGCTCGTAATTACTCGCTCCTATATCATAGCTTTGATTCTCAGCACTTTCGGGTGCTCCCTCGATGTACGCATATCTAATGTCAGTGTATTGTTTCTGTGATTTTTTTTGGTCAAGTAACGGTTTAGCCTTTATTTGCTGAATATTTTTTGTGTAGATATTTTTTTTCTGCAAATCTTTATTTATTCGGTTGTATTTCAAGGCGTATCCGTTGTCTATCATGAATGCATTTTCTTTTTGTTTTGATCGAATGGTGGGGGATACAATGGTGGTTCGTGGCCGTGAAATATATTTATGTACTTTGTCTATCAAAAATGGTTGGGGAGGGGGGGAAGCCAAGAATTGGTGGAGTTCGGGTGCCAAACTGAATGAAAGAGCCATGATTACAATGGCATCTACTAGGCACCATGAGATAGAAGGCAGGGTCGATTGTGGGGGAGTTGTGTGAGTTGTGGCAGTTATATCAAGTTGTGGGTGGCAAGGGATCATCAAACTCTGCCACAAACGTCAACGATAAGAAATAAATAGAGGGTGTATTCGATATCCAGATCTCAAATAGAGGAGAGAAGGAACAGGTAACTATGACCATGAGGAGTGCAATTCGGTCTGCATGCAATGAAATTAGGGGAAAATATAAAGGAATGAAGCGCTGCCACAGAGCTTCGCCTAGATCCATAAATTCACATTCCATTCATCCTCTTACAAGGAAATGCTAATCGCACACCTGAAGATGTCATTTTCACGAATCCCTTGCTATTGCAACTGATTGAACATTCCATATTGGTCATCCGATAAATAGATCTGATATTTCCAAATTTCCAGGCATGTAGACTACCA
Organism: Pseudotsuga menziesii; assembly: GCA_001517045.1. Taxonomy (NCBI): domain Eukaryota; kingdom Viridiplantae; phylum Streptophyta; class Pinopsida; order Pinales; family Pinaceae; genus Pseudotsuga; species Pseudotsuga menziesii. Next base: position 150,563 of record LPNX010794511.1, on the reverse strand, counting down.
TTAATTTAAATAAATTATATATATATATATATATATATGATATTCTAGAATAAGAAATGATCTATACATACATTGAGAGTAATTTCTGAATTGCATGCAAATATTAGTGTGTTCCTGATTGTTGTTAACTCTACAAAAGCATCCATAGTGCACACCACACAACTAAACATACTCACACTACTACATATGGCTCAAAAGTCCCATGAAAATTTGCCACAAAAAAGTTAAAATTGAATTTTTCATGGAAAAATAGTTTAAAATTTTGGAAAAAAATGAAAATGTCCCCGACGATCATCACTATAGCGATGCATAGTCCATAATGTTTCTATAGCGATGGATGTTCATCGCTATAGCAATGGACGTTCGTCAACAAAAATGCACATAGTGGATTTGCATGCTTTTTGGTGAGGATAAGCATGTTGACTTTGTATTAGAGGGAGAGATGACGAATTTGAGAATAGTGCCCATACACCCTTTCTCATCTAAAAGATCTATCAACATAATTAATACTTTCAAATATAAATAATTTTAAATATAAAGAAATTAATAATTCCATAAGATCCCACCACGACTTTGACGTGATTTAATTTTTAATATCAATAATTGCTCAATTATAATTAAGGAAATGATACATTACACAAATAATCCATATAATAATGTTTTATATTATCCTTCTTTAGTGAGATCATAATATTTTGATTCACTTGCTAAGGTATTTTAATCAGGGTAGTGAGTTTATTAACTTATAAATATAAAATGGAACTCTAATTATTAAATTGGGCACATAGATCTGTGGACAAACATACAACTCACAAATAGATCACACAATTTACTCAGTTATTGAAGAATGAAACAGTGCAAAAATGGCTTGCAGCTGTGAATTTTTTTCATTAATCAAAGAGTAATTAGATAATAATTACAATGAAGTACAATTGCTTTAATAGCCACAAGCAATTCAAATCCACATGAGGAAATTTGAATCGATTAGACTCTACTTGATTGTAGGTAACTAATACCTTGTCTAAATTACTATCGGAGGACTCAATAGTTAAATGACCTTGTCTAAACCATAATCGGACTTCATCAGAGTTCTAAAACACAACTCAAGTGTTACATCCAGTGTTGACTAAGGCTAACTGACTGTGGTAGGTGAGAAATGCGCCCATCCTGAGTGCACTCAAGTAAACCTAGCGCTAACTGAATGTAGAGGACTAGAACTGAATGTAACTAACTCCTAACTTAGCTTGACTAGTCATCAACTGAACTGAACTGACCTTGGTTGGTTTCGGCACTCCTAGTGGCTCCTAAATTGTAGGGATTGGTCTAGAAGGCTCCTAAACCGATGCAATTAAGTGCAATCAGTGGCAGTAAGCCTCAATTAGTGTTCCCCACACTTTAGTAACTAAAACATGTGCCCCAATTAGGCCAAGTGGACCCAATGGTGCTAATGACTAAAAATAGACTGGATGGACTCCCGATTTAGACATGACTCCCAATTTAGACATATGACCAAATTGGACAAGGGAGGATTAATAATCCTAACACTAATCTCTACCATGTATTTTACAAAACAACATTTAAAAATGCTTCGGCCAACTTGACCATACCATGGCCCTAGACGCAAAATAATTAACCAAATTTCAATTGTTGTGGAGTCACCAACCAAAGCACACTCTTTATGTCATTGTCCTCCCTACCCGCCCTTGTTCATCCCCATGTGAACACGATACTCCAATAAAGTAAAATCTAATTTCAATGCCTCAAATCACTTTATCACCCATTGAACAAAAAACGTTTTTTATTCACATCTTTAATAAGTGGGGTACACTAGAACCTCTATTCACTAAGCATACACACTGTATGTATATTGCAATATGCATGCAATTTACAACTTATCATGTAACTTGCTACAAAATATATGAACATCATTGTAATAGGGGTTACAAAGTGTAAATTATCAAACAATTTAACTCCTTTGCAATGTATTTATTAGTATCTAGATGAGTAGTCTCATACACAAGAAGCTCTCTTTGTGTAGTATCCTGGATTCTAGATGGTCATAAAATCTATGAAATTATCAATTTTACATTGATTTATAACTTTCACCAGCAGTATGCATTCTCATAGACATTTCGTCAAACACTTTAGAGACATTCCATAACACATCACAATGGCTAGATAGTATTGGCACCTTTATTATGACTAACAAAGAGTAAACAGTACAATAACTATGGTTGTGATTGTTGGAACATGCTTCTTGCAACTAATTACCTTTTTTAGGCAAAGATTGTTGGAACATGATCAAGCATTGTGCATATTCACAATAGAAACATTTATCTATCATGAAAGTTCATCCAAAAAATGGGCTATGCATTATTTATTTTTCACTAATCTTTAGGTATTCAACGTGCATATAACCCCAAAATTTATTATGAGGCCACCAAGGAAAGGAATCAATCCCATAGGGTTCTCCGTTTTTGACCGTATCGGCATAATATAGCTTGAATTAACCATGACAAACCTAGTCATTATCCATATAAATATATTTACATGATACATGCCTAACCATTCACTAGTTGGGCCTTTATTTGTCTTGAGCTCCACACTAGGAATCCATATCAACATATTTACATAATTTGATTATGTACAATCTAGTGGACTTAACTAGCTGAGCTTGGTTGAATATGGAGTGATTGCCTCTTTTCCAAATGGGAAATGACACTCAAATTTTTATATAGAGTGATTTGTCTCCTAAGAGTGTGATCTTCCAAGAGGAGGAACTGTTCATACAATTTAGTGGCTTATCTCTATGATGACTTTGTAAGTTAGTATAGATAAAAAATCAAAATAAAATTTTGAGATTCTTGAGGCAATCACACATAGGATATTTTTATTAGGTAATGATAAGTTGGATCTACTTACTACCCATAGCCTCATCTTAAATACCAAGGGATCAAGCAAAGAAATACCTCTTAGGCCCAATCAAGGGTTTCTAGACATTGTCAAAACAAAAGAGCCAAGTCAATTGATTGGATTTGATCCACCAAAGCTTATTCAATTGAGTGTTAAACATAGGTTTACAATAGTTCCAACCAACAATTATACAACAATTTATAATTCTTGATGACCTCAACCTTGTTATAGGTCAAATACTTTTAGCATATTAAAGGATGTTGAACTTTGAAGGACTAGTTAGTTCATGGAGAGACAATCAAGATTGCTCTCCTTGATTCATTACAAAACATGAAATTTGTTGGGATTGGCTAACTTGAATTTGGCTCTTAAACTGGGCCATAGAACCCAATCACTAATATGGGCATCTAAAATGTCTTTCAATGTGTTGATGCCTCTTCAAAAAATTCCTAGTGTTGAGGTTGGGTTGTTTTAGCAACTACTTTACCTTCATGGAGAAATATAGTTGAACACTATAAGGAATGATCATTCAAGGACAAACAAATCCTTAAACCTTGCCCTTTTCAATTTAGATATAAATTGAGAGTGTCCTAGGCATATTTTATTTCCACGATGTTATTTTTTTAGTGCCATTGGCCTGCCTTTGTAGTCTTTTGTTGGACATTAATATAATTATATTTTCTCTTCCTATATTTATAAGACAATATTACAATAAGAAGTTATCCTTATATTGTAATTTTCTTATCTTATTAGTATGAAATTAATATTATTTGAATTTGATGATATGGCAAGAGTTGGCAGAGTAGCTTCACATACAATTTCTCAATGAAAAGTTGAATGATACTACAATGTAGGATTCATTTGATTCACTTTTACCAAAGGACAATCCTAAGAACCACAATTTTCCATCAAATTTTTCACCTCTATTGGTCTTGGTGGTATCACTGAGATTTTGTGTGAATGTTTGAAGAATATGCAAAGAATTATAATGCAGCAGAAAAATCTCATTGGGTGTTCAACATGCTTGATGCTAAAACTTGCTATAAATTTAAAAATTTGAAGTTTTAAAATTTCACTCCAAGTAAAAGATGTTTGCAAAGTTTTTTAATCTATTTTAACATTATATTGTCTCCATGTTTTTAATCTTTTATATATGCTTTAAGGGGAATCATCTAAATTAAATTTGAAAGAAAAGAAAAGAAAACCAGCATATCCTACTTTCTAGTAATAAACTCCATCGCTAAATGCCTGCTTATTTGCGATGTGAATATTCATGTAACTATTTGTGTTATCCTGAAAGGTATTCTTACCATTTTCCCTTCATTTCTCTTCCCTACAAAACTTTTAGTTGGTTTCCTCAAGGTACAACACCAGGTCTACACAAACTAGGTTTTAATTCCCATTTTCAGCTTTTTTTATCCTCCAACTATTCAACCTATCGACATATTATTGCACCTTTTGGGGAAATTGCTAGTCATAGAATTGAATTCTTTTGCTCCCTGAAACCCTAAAATATCAACCAGTCTTTTTCTTGTGGATTTTTTGGAGGGCCATCACCATTAAAGTTGTAGGTTTTTATAGACCAGGAAATTTCTGGGATTTGGGTTTAGATGACGGGAAGCATAGCGACAGGTCATGATATGGTGGGGGGAAGAAATAAAGAACTCATACTCATAGTATGGGATACATTTTGAATGAGTTGTACATAAAATAGATATTATGGAGAAGAGTAACCTCAATGGCATTGTCTTAATGTTCCATGTTTCTAACCATGTTTATGTAATCACCAGCATTGGCCACCAATTCCAAGATATACATTGCACTTTATTGAAACTAAGTGAATTCACTCACCAACGCCTGTTCCTGAGCCTACTGGATAAGAAACAGACCAGCTCTTCTCATGGTGTGCAATGGCATGCATCCTAGAGTGACAGCTCCATAAGGGCCTCGTGCTTAAAGAGGCACTCCCGCTATTAAAAGATATCATCAAGTTTCAACATTTAGACACAAGACAAGGAAATTTCTTGCCTCTTTTGTGATCATCTCTTCAATCCAATGTTTTAGTAGTGGATTCGTAATTTTTTTTCTTTTTTTTCTTTTCCCTCCGCATTTGAGAGTTTTGTGCTTCACTTGCACGGGGACACCTTTTCCAATTAGTAGAATCCCATGTTCTCTTTATTATCAGTGAGCTCTCCTGCTACCCGAATTCCAACAAGTATACTTGGTTCCTCCACAATGAAATGCTAGTGTGGTGAATTATGTTATGGCTAACTAGTCCCTCATACCCAACATCTAGAATCTCTTCATCTCACGGCCACTCCCCATTTCTGACCACACCTACCTTGCCTTTATCCACCTACCCCTCCCCCAAGGTTGCATAACAATCCATGCACTACAATTTACTCGATATTGAGTATACTGATGTCCATGCCTTTTGGCGTTCCCAACTTATCCCTCACTTCTCCTACTTCTATTCCCTAAACATGACCATGAACAAATGTAACTTATTTAAGGTCCTTTGGGAAGACGTCTTAGACTCCTTCCCTCACACGATACATCATAAAAAACCTCTCCCTCTCGTAGGCAATTGCCCCATGAACCAATGTTACGATGATGAATGCAAAACTTTGCGTAAGTGCCTCTATTTTGTCCTAAACCATCATCCAACCTCCATTTGTCTGCATGGATAGACTACATATGTTTCCTTTGGCACAAGAAACATTACTTTCTCGTCCACCTTGAGAGCATTTTCAAGCTTGTCTTTTCACTTCCTAGGATATGCACCCTGGGTGATTTAGTTGCAGGACAGGAAAGATACCCTTATTTGGCCCCTTGTTCACTAGAGAAGATTGCCTCCATGGACCTCTCAGAGCGGAGGTGGTATTTTGTTTTCAGAGGCTTCTTCACTACTTTAGTCCATCAACATATTTTTATTTATATTTAACAGCAGTAGATCCAGGTTCCTTCCTGACGCATCATGCCCCGGATGAGGAATGAGCACCGTTTGAGGAATGATCGCTCTACTGCCCCCTTTATGAGGAATAAGCAAGGGTCTCTATTACGGGTTGCATGTTGACGAATGAGAGCTACTGAAAAAGGGGCCTATTTAATGAGTTGAAAGAGGAGCCCTATTGATTGAAAGAAAAGCTATGTTGATTGAGGATCCCTCCCTTTCAAAAGAGGAGCATCGGTTAAAGATGAGCCCTGGTTTCAATAGCTCAGTTACAAAAATGAGGTTATTAGATGAGTGTGGTACTCAATGGCTGGTACTCGAGCCAAGTACTGAGCCCATAGCATCCACTTCTAGAGAAGCTGCAGCGTTGACTTCATTTTGAACCTGAACCGAATTTACCATATCTTGGGCCATTTCAGTGGGTAGACCAGTTGATTTACAAAGATGGGTTTCCACAAGATTGATCGAACCAACTTTGATGGACCTCATTACTTCAGATCAATGGCTAGATCTGAGAGTATTTTGTATGCAGTTGAGCTCATTCCCACTTGAAACTTCTTTCCAGTTTTTAACCCTCGACCACATTCCCACAGATTTTACTGCCAGACTCGAAGTGAATGGCGAACGCATTGCTCCTTCTGAGACTACTTCTTCCTTTCTGCGTAGGGACAAGGTTTATAAGAAATCCACAGAATTTACTTATGTCAGTACAGACAGTGTTCGAATAGGAGGATCCATGATATTTGAAGCTTATGAAAAGGATGTTTTGTTGGTCAGTGGAAAGCTGCAAAGATTGAATGATACCTTTAAATGGAGGATGGATTTTCTTTGCGGTATTGGTGGGATCTCTGTTCTTGGGAGGAGGAAAAGTTGAGCGAAGATCTTGGAGTGTTGCTGGGCCTGCCATGGAGCTATGTGTCGCTGGTTGTTGTTCTGGGTCTCCTATGTTTTGGACAAAGAAACTCCATCTTGTTTGTGATAGAAAGTCTGTGAGTGGAATCTATTTTGATAACATTTGAGAGGATGAGAAACCTATGAATCTCTGGAAGAAGAGAGAACTAAGTGATCGTTTTTTTCAGGTATGATATGCCAATGAATCTGTAACTGGTAGTTTTGTTTTTTGTATGTTCTCATCCATGGTGTTGTTGAACTGCTTTTTGAATGTTGAATGTATGTTTTATTTTCTATCATTGACAGAGGTGACCATTGTATGCCCTAGTCCCACAGGAAATATGAATCCAATCCCATCAGTGTAGGGATGTTCATGTTTTGCCTCAGAATATTAAGGCTTTATCTACTCTCTGCAATTGAATGACTATGTGACATTGACATTGATAATGTAATAATGACTTTTGATTTTGGGCTAACCAATTTCAGGGATTCAATTTAACTCCATGTTTGTTAGGTACCCATGTTCTCATTTTCAGCAGTATAATAACATTCATTTCGATAGTAATCTCCATTCAGCATGCCAAAGCCTTCGATTTACTTCCAACCAATCATCTTTGTTATAAGGACCATGGGTTGAAACTCGACCAAATGCCCTGTCTAGGAATTTTGGTGACTACCCATATGATATATCCACTGGTAGTTGGTCTTGATTTTGTAATTGTAACTAGTTTCCAGATGCACGACCTCTGCACTTTCCTTTTCATCCCTTAAGTGCAGTTGATGGCTGGGTGAGATGCCTCTAGATTGGGTTTTAGGCTACTTTTAGCATATCATCATGTAAGAATGGCACTAATGGACACATTCGAGTGATTGAAGTTCATAGGTTACTGCAAAGCATAGGCTATTTAGCAATCACATAGCTCGTACATGACTTAGAACCAGTTATAAAAATGTCATGTGACAGGAATTCGCATAGGGCCCAAACCCAAATACATAACCTAGATGTGCTAAAGACCAGCGTAGTACAAATTGAAAGAAATGTAGAACTTGGCACTAGATCCATATTAAAGGGGCAACAGAGACTATAGTTAAGAAATCAAACCTGCACCCATTACATTGGTTCCTGGTAGAGTTCTTATCCAAATTGGGGGTCCTTGGGGTCTAAATTTTTGCTCAAGTAATGGTGGTCCATATTCTCTTTAAAGCAATTGAATTTTTGCCTCGATGGTGCCTTGGTGATTCTGGGGGCTGATCCTGGATGAATACAGTCCAAGTATCAATACAACAAAGCAAACCTAGTAATGCTATGTTTCTTTCTGAGAAGCTTTAAAATTAGAATAGATACCAGTCCTAGGTGTAACAAAAAATTCATGTCAAATGTTAATCCAGAGTATGCTCATGAGTAATGGGGTGCACTAGGCCATATAAATGTTTCATGGCTTGTCATGTCAACAAATTCTACATTGATAGAATTCATCCAGGATATATTTTTTTTCCAAATTTCATAGATTGTCTCATGAACTAACCTTAGGCTAGATTTTGAACAAGACTGGGGTTATGCCAAAAAATTTATTTTAAAACTTACTGAGATGAATAGACCATGAGGGAGGGTGGTATTTTATATTGGATGATATTTAACATCTTTTTCATCTTAACCAATCGTATTTATTCCGATGTAATACAACTTTATTGTCCTTTAGTTGGATAGTTATTGCAAAAGCTATATAGGCCAATTAATTCTAATATCCTATCTTGTTCAGCATTGAGTGCTTTCTGCTTTTAGCACTCTACCTTTTCTCTATATTTTTTTGTGTACCCATGCTTTACTTCTTGTATTAATTGTTAAATGAGTATTACGTCTCTACTGCTACGTGAGAGGGCCATTGTACTCTCAGCACTTACATTACACTGAAGATGGGTTAAGAAATTGATGTCTTAAGCAAAACTAAGGTTTTCATACGTTTTCTTGACCCATTCTTTTAATAGTCAACCTGACCATGCACTTGATCCGGGATACATTTGTATTCAGACCCTGAAATCATATTTAAATCTGCCCTGAAATTAGCAGTGAGCTATTTTAGCCTTGCATTAGCTCTTGGACATGTCAATCAGATCCAACAACCCTGTATCTTTACCAGATCTTATTATCAATTCCTGATTTTCCTTCAAATACTGGATGCCCCTGAATTCTAACATTTATTTTGCTGGTGTATGAACTGTCTATTGACCAGACTGTTGGTATCCACAATTACCATTTCGAAATCACACTATTGGATTAATAACCACAGTCTATTTCTTCTTAGTTATGATACAATCACCATAATGATGCAGCCTATCGTTTTAAAAATGTTTTAAAATTGTGAAGAATCAGGCTCAAACTAAACAAGTCCCTCCAAACAGCATCACTCTAGTTTTTAAACAAACTGCAACGAATTATTATTGAACATTATATTCCTAAAGGAGGCTGTAATTCTACATGCATTAATATATACATTTGACATCGCTAGAGTGTAAATATTTTATTGCTTAGAGTAGAGTGCAGATACAATTTGATATATTTGCTAAAATGAATATATCACTGACAAAGCTTGGACAAAGAAGTTTAGTCAATGTTTATATCGACTTTGGACTTCTCTTTTTACTGTTGGATAAACAATTCTATGAACTTCTATCACTGCTTTGCAAGCGTAAGGGCCGTCAGCCATAGTAATGGAAGGATGGGTGATGAATATATTCATATACTTTATGATATTAAGTCTTTCAATATACTGAATTCTATTGTAAGCCGGTAAAAGTAAAGCATGTATTTTAATTCATCTATGTATCTTAATGAGAATGCACAAGTGAACCGCAAGGTTTTTGTGTGCATTTTGTGATTTTCCTCCATGCAATGAAATCAAACATGCACTCTCTACATTGATTCCCAGTAGATTTCCTCTTCAAACTGGGTATCCTTGGGGTATAAAATTTTGCTCAGCTACATCTGGTAGTGGTCCAGGTGAAACCTTTTCTCGTGGATCATTCTGGTGTCTGGTAGTGGATTGAACACAGTCCAAGTATGAATGCAACAGGACAAACTTCGTAATGGCATATTTTTTTCTAAGAAACTTGACTACAAGAATGTAATAGTCCTATGTGTAACATATTTTTTTGTCAAATGCCAATGCAAAGTATGATTTTGACAAATGGGGTGCACTATGCCATAAAGATGTCTCATTTCCTACATTGTCATCAGTTTAAACCTTGATAGAATGCAGTCGACTTGTATTTGTTTAGCTCATTCCACTTAGTTAACTCATTGACTAACCATGTGACAAAATTTGAACAATATCAACTAGGGTTATGCCATAAATTTTGTTTTAAAACTTAAAATGAGATGAATAGCTCACAAGGGTGGTATTCTATCTTGTATGCTCTTCAGTATCTTTTACACTATGTTGTATTGGTTTGGGGATGGGGGGAGGGCTGGGAAACAGTGGGAACGGGAGGATGAGTCCCTCGGATGACTAAATCACACCCCCAATTTTTTAGGGGATGGAAGGTTGGGGACAACAATTATATATATACTTTAAAAAGTTAGAATTCACCATAAACATTTATAGTTTCTTTTAAGCACATTAGTCTATACTATATATTATATTGCACGTTCCTCACACTTGATAGTTCTGAAAAATCTTAGGCAATTAAGAAAAGGGTTGAGTGACATTCCATTATTGGCACTTGAACATGAGCAAAATGCAGTTTATCTTTAGGAAAATTAATGTGTAACTATTTCCAATCTTCAATAAGGTCCATGAAGGGTCTCTGAGAAGAATTCTTGTCTATATATAACAACTTTTTTTATATTTCTTGTTTTTTATGATTATCTGCAATAAGGTCCTTTTGTAATATGATGATTATCTAGAATAAGGTCCATGAAGGGTCTATGAGAAGAATGCTTGTCTGTATATAACAAATTTTCCTGTATTTCTTGTTTATGATTATTATATTAAAAGGCGTTCCCTTTTCAACAGATTCTGCAGATTTTTACAGCTTTCTTGAAAACCAATACAAAACACTACGAGATATAAATGCTTGCATTCTGTAAAGAGATTAGATTCATATTTTATATTAAGTAGGATATTGAATAGGAATTTATTCAAATGTTTAGTACCCAATCTAAGTCTTTACTATCCAATTGTTTTCACGGTGCGTGAGGTTGGGTTGGGGGAAGAGTTGGATGTGAATAACTCCTGGACACCTATGTACAATATGTAAAAGCTAACATGACCCTAAAAATGAGAAATACAAGAGCAATACCCAGAAGGATCATACATTTGAGTTGTTTCATTTCTTGGTTTGTAACTTTGTTGACATGGAGGCTCTACTGCTTGTAATGATGTTGCTGAAAACACAATAGTTAAATCACTAGAAACCCAAACCAAAATCCATCATACGCAAACCATATATTTTGAGTTATAACTTGTATAGATTTAGATTCAGATTCAGAATAATACGAAAAATATAGATGGGATAAATGATCATATTGTCCAATCATCAATTTCCATTTCCAAAACTAAATATACATGCCTAAAACATTACCAAAATCTACTAAGGACATCTCTGAAATCTACTTGGAATGTCTTCAAAATCTGCCTGGAAGTTCCCGAAATCTGATGTTTTGATATGTAAGGATATGCTGGCTATGGCACTTTGGATGTACTTTCTCTGATTCTTGTCATGCTAGTTATTCAAGCATATGTGATATTTGAAGTGTATAATCTATCTCTTTATAACTTGTTATTTTTCCCATAAACTTTAGACACTATTTATTTTTTAGTGTTGATGTGATGTGCCTAGGAGAAACATAGGGAGGACAACAGAGTAAATTGAATTTTTATATGGGAATGCACATATATACAGGATATGTATTTAATATTTAGAAATACACTCACACCAACCCAGGAATATATTTGGCAATTTGCAATTTGGTAATTTGCAATTTTTTATTGCATGTAATAGCAATACAAATAGATGTTTAAAATAATATTTCAAGTGTACCATCAAGTCTGAGTTTGACTATTTGTTACAGCTTCCTAATGCAATGATTTATTATACATAGCCTCAATACAAGTGAATAAACAAAGACAAGTGTGTGAGTAGAAGAGAATAACCAAAATTCTACACATGATGTACAGTCATGTGTTATTATTATAAATATAGTACAAAAATGTGGAGAGGAATTGCACATGTGCTGTACAGTAACTATAGTCATTTGTATTATTACATATACAGTGCAAAACTGTGGGTAGAATTATCAAAATTGCCCAAGTCTACAATAAAAAAAAATAAAGTGGTAGAGCGATCTATTTAGTCTTAGACTAAGTCACCCAACAGAGATAGGGATAAATTTCAAAGTTTAGTAGAGTACAAAATATAAATGTACAGATATAATATAGGTTCACTCATATTACTAGACTAAGTCTCATCAATTCATCCCTGCTTAGAGGAAATCATCCCCAATTTCTGCTGAAGTAGGGAAGTTGCTACCTATATGTTGATTGCAGCAGCCATTAACCTTGAGTGGGAAACATGCCTTTGCAGCACACCAAGTAGGTAGTGATGTGACACTGCCTAGTGGATCGAGTGCAGACATCAAAAAGAGTATCTTCAGGAAAGGGAAGCTGACAATCTAGAATTGTGACCTCCAGATGTGTGACTGGACACATCCTTTAAATGAGGTGGTTCATATCACTTCCACTGGTTGACATTCACCACATCGTGGGTGCCTAATTGTGGTAGAAGGTCCAACTTGAAAGCATTGGCACCCATTTGTTGATTTTTGAAGCAATTCTTGTCCAAATGCAACCAAACTCAATCACCAACTTGAAAATGTGCAACAACTTGATGTCAGTAGTATAGTGCTTTGTATTCAGCATGTGTCTATTGAAGGATGTCCTAAACATTACTTTGGATCTCGACCAAGCTCTGCACAAAAGAGCATTGTCTTACTGCTTTTTTTGGTGGGATGTGGATGGAGTTGGGAGAGAAACTGGAGCTAAGAGGTTGAAAGCCAAAACAAAGATCAAAAGGAAAGTGTCTTGTAGAAGGGCATACTTGTTGTAACTATGTTGAAAAATATGCAGGTATTGATCCCATTATTTGTTCTATTAATGGTAGAGGCAGAGAGCATGAACCAAGATTATGTTACACTATCTTAGTTTGGCCATCAGTTTGTGGATTGAATGTAGTAGAGAACCGATGTAGACAATCTAAAGGCTTCCATGAGGATTTTCCAAATCAATAAGAAATCTGGAGTAATGATCAAGAATGTTGGTCAATGGTAATCCAAAATGGCCCCAAACATGCTAGAAGAAATCCAAGCCCTATAGGGAACTATCAAAGACTGGTACAACCCAAGATTCATGTTGGCAAGTTTGTTTTGGCTACAATTTGAACAACTCTAGATGTAATTATCCACTTCTTTCCACATGGAAGGCCAAAAGAAGTACCTTTGCGGGTGCAACATAATTTTATGTACACCAAAATGTCCTCCATGGGATGAAGAATGGGCCTCCTTGATAAGCAGAAGGCAAGTTGATCTAGCCGAAACACACAATTGATTCAACTTGTAAAGAAAGCCATCTTGATCTTTGTAGTCTAGGAAAGGGCTTTGATTGACCACAGTGGGTTGTTGGATGGATTCCATGACCAGAACAAAGTAAAGGTCTATATTATATTGGGATTTTCAATCCTCATAGGCTGCACATTTGATATCTAAAATGGAACGGACCTTGGATAAAAGTCCATTGAGGAGATTAGGCACTTTATTGGAATATTGGAAGGCATCTAATTGGTGACAAGTGGTTTCTACACTGACGATGTTTTGATATTTGTGGTCTATTATGGGACAAAATAATTAACAAATTCTCTCTCTTTTTCTTGGGGATAATAGTAGTCTCCTTACAAATGGTAAACCTAGCCTTCCCACTTTATTTGTTTTTCCTTTAAGTAATGTTAAAACACCAATTCGAACTGGTTGGTCATTATGAACATTTTAATTGGTCATGCATGCATGTCTAGATTCTAGAGGGTCAGAGGTCCTGCACAACATATCAATAACAATCTGACTCCAACGTTGTAAACAGTTAGGAAATGTACCGGAAAAAAATGTACTAGCTTGTTTAAGAAAGGAGGTTAAGATTCAGAATGCTGCATTAAAATGCTGAAATGCACACTGAAATAACCAAAGACAACAGCTTAGACAATAAATTTATGAAGATGAAATGTACCATCTAGAAACAACATTAACTAAAAACAATTTTGAGTCCATGTATCTTGTTATGTGCACTTAAATATTTTCAATCTAGATTCTGTTTAATAACCTTATTTTTGTTGTAAAAGAGAACATCTACATATTTAGTTGTCAAAGAGAGTATCTGAACTTCTAAATAAACTCTTCAAGAGGCTATCAAAATAGGATGCTTAATCAAGTGCACTAACATGATGACACTATCATTTTCAAGCTATGTTCAATTTATTTCATTCACCAAGATTTGTTTTTAATATAATCGAAACTTCACTTGTGCAGATGAAATTATTTCCTTCATCACAATCAGGGTTTTATTGTTGTCCATGTAAATCCAGAGGTCTCACCAAAACTGAATAGCCTATTCCTAGCATGATGAAAATTGAAACAACAACTAGACTTCAGGTGAGGCTTAAAGAATCTTGAGGTAGGCATCTTATTTTAATAACCATTCATGAGTGCTTCTCTTACCATCCCATTGCTGAACAAAATCACATAATCAACGAATAGAAACATTTATGTAGCAACACACAATCATCAATTGGATTCTACAACTATTTCTTAAACACATCCTTATTCTTTGTCCTTCTCAAGTTTAGGTTATTAGGTATGCATCAATACATTATCTTGTTCTCTAAGACCCTTTTACGAACCATTTTAACAGATTGTGTAATTGTTTAGGATATTTTGTTTCCTGATCACGGTAGATTTTTGTGCTTATTAATGTGTTTGGAAAAATAAATTGGATTTTAAGCATGAATGTCTTTGGATCTTATTGTCTTTTATTAGAATTAAAATGATGAAATATGTGTTAATATTGCTCCTCTTCTCGATTCTTAAAGGGTTCTAGCTCAATGGAAGAGCGCCTGCCTTACAAGCAAGAGGTTGGTGGTTCGATTCCTCCATGCCCTAATGATATTGTAGTGTATTTATGAAGGTAAAAAATGTAGTAGTGCAAGATGGATGCAATATTAGACGCAACACTAAATGCAAAACAAGATGTAAAAGTGGACGTCACACCAAACACACAAGTGGATGCAAAAGTGGACATTATGTCAGACACAAATGTGGACACAAAAATGGATGTCACAGTAAAATCAAAATTGGATGCAAAAGGAGACTCAACACTAGACACAATTAATGACTCAAAACTAGATGCAATACTAGGCCCAAAACTATACGCAACAATAGATGCAAAATTGGACTCGTAACTAGATGTAAAATTGGACATTAAATTGAGCACAAAATATGGTGTATTGATGGACATAAAAATAGGTGTAACACCAGGTGCAAAACTGGAAGCAACACTTGATGCAAACAAAAACTTAAAATGAGACATAATATTGGATGCAAGATGGGATGAAACATTGGATGTAAAACTAGACATAATATTGAATGCAATATGGGATGCAACATTGTACACAAAACTGGATGCAATATTAGATACAAACATGGGCACAAAACTAGGAACAACACTAGGTGCAACACTGGGTGCAACATTGGACACAAAACTAGATGCAATATTAGTTACAAACATGGGCGCAAAACTAGGAACAACACTAGGTGCAACACTGGGTGCAACATTGGACACAAAACTAGATGCAATACTAGGCCCAAAACTATACGCAACAATAGATGCAAAATTGGACACATAATTTGATGCAAAACATGGTGCAAAATTGGGTGCAAGACTCGATGAAACAAAAGGAGAAAAATAAGAAGCAACATTGGATGCAAAACTGAGCGTCAAACTGGGTGCAAACAAGGATGTAACAAATGACACAAAAAAAGATGCAATACAAGATGCAAAATCGGACGAAAATAAGGGCGTAACAAAAGATGCAAAAAATTGGGCGTAAAAATGGACGCAAAATTGGATGTTAAAAAAGGACGGAAAAAAAAGATGCAATAGATGGTGTTTTATGAAATTGTACAATAGCACCAGGTTTAGCACCAGATTGTTCACCAAAATTGGAAAAAAATTACACTAAAATCCGGCGCTAAATTCGACGCCAAATCCAGTTTTTGTTGTAGTGATTACATTCCCAACACTTTATTGGTTCCTTTCATTCAAAATTCTTTGTATAGTTACTATGGTTGTTAGCAGATTCTGTATTCCTTTAATTATTTGGATTGGTCTGTGAATTACTTTTGTTCCCTTGGAAATTTTTACTAGGGAAATTTCTGGTATTACTATTCTTAAAATTTCGGTTAGGTACAAAACCTTTCTTTTTCTATTCAAAGTTATTATTTCTTTTGGCCTTCCAATTGGTGATACTTTCCTTTTTATGATTTTGTTCATAACATAAATTCGCTTTTCTCATTGCTTCTTCTAAAGTTTTCGGATTGTCATACTCAATTCTATTTTTTATATGATAAGGTAAACAACTGAGAAACTGTTGTACCTTAGGTTTCTCATCCACAATATATGGTACATACTTGAGCAAACTTAGAAATTTACTATTTAGTTCTTTCATATTCATTGTTCCTAGTTCTAGTTCATAAAATTCCTTAGCCCTCTCCTCATAATACTGTTCAGATAAAAAAGTTCTTAAAATATTTCTTAAATGTACTCCAACTAATATTTTTCTCCCTTATACCTTTTACTCTTTTTAAGTCCTGCCACCAAATATCTGCTTTCCCTGTAAGATTATAAATAACCATCTTGGCCTTCAGTTGATTAGAGTAGTTATAAATTTGAAAGTATTTCTTCATCTCGGGCAGCCAGGATTCTGCCTCTTCCCCCTTCTCAGTTTCACCATTAAAGGTTCGTGGCTTGATTTTCTTAAATTCCCTAGAGATTTCTTCGTAAGGTTTAAACTTTCTCTTCCCAGTATGGTGATTATCTTCACTACTGTCACTAGTCTATTGGAAGTTTTCTATATGTGAATCACCATACACTTCAGAAGATGAGCTACTTTCGATTTTAATTTGTTTAGTCTTATTATCTTTATGCTGATAACCCATATCTTCAGACTCGGTTCTTTTATCTTTTTCCTCAGTATGAAATCTTTCCATCAAAATATGATTTAGCTCCTCCTGAGCTCTCAAAATTCTCTCATTTTATTTTTTGACCAATTCCATCTCTGTTTTTAGTTCCTTAATTGTTTGTAGTAGTGCGAAAGAATTATTAGTTATCTCTTCCTGTATAGGTTCTCTTTGAAAATTATTTCATTCAGTGTAAGGAGACACCTCTTCCGAGTATTCCTCCAATCTATCCATCCCTGTGGTTAACTTAGAAACAAAATTCTTTGGGAATATCATTCAAAAAAAAATAACATCAGTATATTTATTTAAGTTTATTGTTCCACATAAGCAAGTTGAGCCACATTCAAACCTAGTGTATGAACCTTGTGCTCTGATACCACATGTAATAACTCAAAAATTCATAAAAATTTAAAATTTTTCATGTGACATAAAATGCCAAATATCAATGCTAATGTACCACTAACTGTTAGCAGATAAATAAACAATTTGCAAGAGAAACAAAGATTACTTCTTTATAATATTCTGTATAACTTAGAGGCTTATCTTTAAAAGTTGTGTTAGCACTATTTTCAACTTAGCAGTTGTATTTTTCCAAAAAGTAGAAAAGAAATCTGTCTTTTACTAATGCTAAGTATACTATTGTTTTCTTTTGTCAAGTAGGGAAAGTTTCTTAAGTGTGATCGAGACTTACTAGCTTATCGCTAACACAGTGGGACTGATGGTTCTTTACAGGTTTTAATAGGTAAGCATATGTTCCAGTTAAATAATAGATATTTTTAGGTCAAGAAGATACTTCTCTAGCATAAATATGATGTTAGAAATAGAATGTTTAAAATGCATCTTGTCTCCATAAGAGGTAACGCCGATCTTATTTAAGTCATCAAAACTCCATAAAGATGTTAAAACAATTTTGCATATGCCTGGGTTAACATGCATGACCAATTACTATCAAAATGAATTCTAATGAACTGGAAGATTACGATTATTTCCAAAGAATACTTGTTCTTTTACTTATAGAAAAATTTGATCTAAAGTTTAATTAGGAAGAAAATATAATACTTAGACTTTTGCTTAGATCAGTCAATTATTTGGAGTTTGATTTTGATCATAAGTATATGAATCCTTTTGTAAAACATAAAATAAATACTCTAAGCTGTTAAAATACAAATCTAGCCTATTTTATCCAAGAGTTTTGTTTCTAGAAGTTCTTAAATCATCACCCTCATTAGATGTATACCACTTTTACCCTTATCCTAGGGTTTTATAATTAAATGTCTTTCTCATTATATAAACAAAACTATTTTGACTCTTAATTCATTGTTTATATGTTTAGAGTTACAATTGAAGCTCTTATATAAAGTATGAGAATTGCACGCACTTGTATCCCCAACTACACGCTGCAATAAAAGAATTGGATCAAGATTCTCTTCCTAGTTGAAAGAATTCTTCTTTACAACTTTTACAGTCCTTTACTTTGAATCCTATTTACTTGTTTCTTACACTTCCATTCCTAGTGTAACCTTCAGCTACAAATTACACCTTACACAAAGTTTCTTAGTAAATATTTTGAAATAAGGTTGTTGGTTTAAATAAAAATAGTGAGAAATCTTATATTGCTTGGGTCATAGTTAACAATTTACTCTCCAACTCTAACAAATCAAAAGACAACCTCCAGAAGTTATTAAATTATCCGCCTTGAAGTAATTTTTGGTTAAGGGGAAATCATTTCCCTATATTTTAGAAACATAGCCAAATAATAGCTTTAATCTATAAACAATAACCATAAAACATTACATATCATTATACTAGGGTTTATAAACTAAGTACCAATACAATCCAAGAATTATAATATACTAAGGCAATAAAGAAAATTACATTGCTTAATGATTATTAATTTTATTTGCAATGATTTATATGCAGACTGGAACTGCATTAACAACTATTGACTTGCACCCATGAAGAGGAAATAATTTGGTGGACATGTGGAGGTGTCGAATCTCCTAGATAAGTTGACTTATGTTTTCCTTAACCCTTCATTTTGCAAGTGAGAGGGTTCCTTCGACTGGTGTGGTCGAGCTGCGAGCTCGTTGCTGCCATTACTCATTTTTGACCTCTAGGTTCCCAAATCCACTGCGAGCTTGACCCTGTGAATAATATACATTGGTTTTTATGTATTAAAGATTGTTGTGGGTAATATGTGTGGGAAAAAATTATTTCACCAGGATGAGGACTATGAGTTTTGTTCTACATAAACATAGAGGACAGAGTTATAAGTCAAGAGTGTTCCTCATTCTGGTTGGAGTACTTCTCGTTTCCTTCAAATTCATGGCTCAGGGTTTCTAGTTGCACTTGGAGTCTTCTTATCTTCGGGCATTTCCCTTCAAGGTATCATTACGCTGTCTCTGGTGGATTTTGTCCACAACTTCTTCAAAACTGAATCACTAGCAGGTAACGACTTATCCAGGTTTTTAATTAAGATAAATTTGGAAATGTTTATTTTCATTTAAACGATTTTTAATCAACTAAAGGTTTCTCTGTACAGGTTTCTCTCTCTCGACATTTTGAGTTAGCAGACAGCACAACTCTCCCATTTTTGGCCACACGAACTCTGGTAAGCCCCGGTTGTACTGAGGTTTTTCTCCCTCAATAAGATGTGGTGGTTGAAAAGATATGCAACTCAAGTATGCTGGTTATGGCTCGGCCTTGGTTTACTTGTTAGGTGTTACTTCTTGTTATTTTGTTTTATACTATTTTTAAGACCCTAGTGGTTATTATGGGAAAGAAACTTGAAGGTTGTTGCAGCCGTGACTTAGGGTTTTTCGTGACAGAGCCTTTACGACCTGAGAAGATGTAAAAGATTTGGTTTTACAAACTCAGCTTAATCTGTGATGATACTATTTCGACCATTGTCTGGTGACTTACAATTTCATGTGGTCGTTGTTGATAATGATAAGACTGTTTAATCACCAAGACTTGTAATTAGATAAAGTTTTTTTACTTATGAAATATAACAGCTAAATTTCGGTTTACTGTTCTGTTTAAATTTGTATAGTTTGTTTTTGAGTAGGCTTAAGCCTCGACCGATATTTATAAAAGGCCATAGGCCATTACCCTTATTTTATTTTGTCTCTATCAAATTGTTTATAGTGTTATTTAATTTTAAAACATTATTTAATATAAATTGTTTACATTAATTTATACTATTTGAATTTTTACAGTGTTATTAGGTGAATAAAGCACTCTGTTTTTCTCTCATAATGGTTATTATCTTTGGGTAACCTACAGTTCTGTATTGAATGATTTTTCAGAATAATTTTAGCTAGGTATTTATTTTATTTTTAATAAGTAATTATTTACGGCTGTCAAAATTTTGTGTTGAAAGTAAGAATATGAAAGTCTATTTACAGAGATAAAACCTATTTTTTGTAAACCCTAGGTAATTCTTGAGGGTTACAATAAAAACATTTGTGTTCAAAACAGAGTGTAAATGTAAACTTTGAATAAATAATTACAATGTCCTAAGAAGTACTAGCTAGGTTAACCCTAAGTACTACTTTTACTATTCCTATATTTGTTTATTAAACTTTATTTATTGTATTTATAATAAATATTAATACTTGTAATAATGTTGTGATTAATATGATTACCAGTGATTAATATATAATCTATTATTTTCCTGTAATTAGATAATACAGTAACTTCCAGTAAACAGAACAAATACAGCTAAATTTCTGTAAATAAATCATATAAATATATAGAAGAAGTCATTTGCATTTTACATTCAGAGTTAATAAACAAATATACACATCTAACATAAACAACCAACTATACTAGAGTACTGCCTTATACAAGGTGTGGTAAAATACAGTGTGGTAATTTCTTTCTATTCATTTTTCATTTAGCAAAGTCCCTACTATTTTTAAATATAATCTACTAATCTCTAATTTTATCAATAAACAATGCTCTTTGCTTCATAAACCCTAATAAAATAATACTATGCATAGCTTGAAAACTAGTAACTCTTTTTTTGAAAACAGTAGATAAACTATAAATAAACCTGAACAAATAAAAACCTATCAATGGATGAGGTGACAATAGCTTAAGGAGGCTGTTCCTCCCAACCAACTCCTAGAGAAAGCTTAATCTGCACTTTGTCAGGACCCCCGAGCTTGTTTCCTGGTCCTCTTGGTAGAGTACTGGGTGAAGGATGTAACCTTAAAACCTTTTGTCACCTGACTAGATTTACAGCAGTAATTCAACCCTTCTCACAACAGTAAGAACTTCATCCTAGAGTAGCTGCACAAGTTCAATATTCAGCAATTAACCCCTCAAACTCACTTCAATAAGTCCCCTCCATCGAATTTCTCATGTGCACTTCATTCACTTAGAATGATCACCATTCCAGAATGAGCAACCTCAGTTGTCTTCAATAGGAAATTTTATATCAATGCCTAGGCCTTCTGGGTCAGTTTTTACTTAATGAGCCACCTGCTCCAATTCCACTTTCTTGGGGCATCATGACTGTGGAAATTGAACCCATGTGTTAGAACAATTACACTCACAAAAATTGCCAATTACACACACAAAGGAGACTGAATATGGAGCAGAACACTAATCTGTATTGAATAAGTGTACAATAGCCAACCCTGTGAAGTCATAGGCTGCCACAATAAATAATTACATGAGATATTTGAATGCATTCGGATGCCATTCGAATTTGGTCAAAGGTAGGCTTACTAAATCTAAGCAAATCCCCCATAGGTACATAAAGCAGTTTCCAAATATGTCTAGGAGCTCACGAATTGGCAAAATCAATTAGGAAAGATAATAGATGATGGAAGGACAAATCATACATACTTTTCTGAGGAGAAAATACTGGAAGATGATGAGGACAAAAAACAAGTTAACTTCACCTAGTCAAACTTTCCCAATTGCCTTAAAACTCAACAAAAGTAGGCAATAAAGCAGAAAAAGTAGACATGCACTAAGAAGGGCAGGAATAAAGTAGAATTGATTCCAAGTGGTTTCCCAAACACTCCATGACTCAATTTTAGCAAGTTTTACCACTTTGAACATGTGGAGGACAACTTGCATAAGGTGGAATATGGAAACTATGCAAATAAGACAAAAATGAATTAATTAATGTCTAAGGTAGCTAACTATGGGTTGATTATTCTAACACCCCCCCTTAAGCCTAAATTATGAGTAAAATATCAAAAAATTATAGGGCCTAGCAACAAGGCTTAGTCACCCTTTACATACTGCATGTCCATTTAGCCAAGGACAGAGGCGAAAACCCAGTGGGAAAAATCCTCCCTTAAACATGGACAGTAAAACAAAATTTGAAAATCTTGTCATCACTCATGCTTCACAGCATGATCAGCAATCCCCAGCAGTGATTTGAGATTGCTGAATGTCTTCTCACAAAAAAATTTGGTGAAGATATCTACTACTTGTTCTGAAGATGAACAGAAGAGTAGGTGAATGGTGCCATCATGCACAAGATGTCTGATGTAGTGCATATGGATCTCAATGTGTTGGTTCTCTATCTCTAAACTGGATCATTGTAGATTAGAATGGTACTCTGATTATCACAATAGATAGTATTTGAGTATTCTGATTTGAAGCCACACTCACCAAGTAACCCCTGCAACCATAAACATTGAGTTGTTGCATTTACAACTCCTTTGTACTCTGCTTCTGTAGATGAGAGTGCAATGGCACTCTGTTTCTTGCTTGACCAGCTGATTGGTCCTTCAGCAAGAATGAACACATATCCTGATGTTGACTTTCGATATATGTTGTCACCTGCCCAATCACTGTCAGTAAACCCAATCAAATCAAGATCAGATTTAGCTTTGTAGAAGATCCCATGAGTCCTTGTTCCCTGAACAAAGTTAAGGATCCTTTTGGCTACTCTCTAATGGATCTCATGAGGCTGATACATGTATCTTGAAGCCACACTTACTGCATAATAAATATCAATTCGATTATGTGTAAGGTACAGCAAACACCCAATCAGTTTCCTATACAGTGTATTGTTTACCATAGGTGAAGAATCAGCTTCTTCAAGCTTAACTCCTGAAAGGAAGGGAGTCTTGCTTGGCTTGCAATCCTTCATGTTGAACTTGTTCAGAAAATCCAAGGCATACTTGGACTGATGTACTTTTATTCCATGTTTGGTTTGAGCAATCTCGAGCCCCAAGAATTGGCTCAATAGCCCCAAATCAGTCATAGAGAATGCATGGTTCATTGCATCCTTCAAGGAGGCAATTTCATCCTTTGAGCTTCCTGTAATGAGAAGGTCATCAACATAAAAGACAATAATCATTAATGAACCATGAATCAACTTCAAATAGACATTAGGATCTAACTTGTATCGAACAAAATTCAATGATAGCAGAAAGCTATCAATCTTGGCATACCAAGCCATGGGGGATTGCTTAAGCCCATACAATGATTTATTTAGCCTGCAAAAAAGAGATGGATTAGTAGAAAATCCTTGAGGCTGCTACATGTAAATATATTTAGTAATATCTCCATTCAGGAAAGCACACTTCACATCTATGTGATGTACCTCCCACTGCTTCAAAGCTGCAATGGCTAAAGCTAGCCTGATGGAGTCCATCTTTGCCACTGGTGCAAAGGTCTCATTGTAGTCTATGCCATGTACCTGTGAGTATCCCTTGGCTACCAATCGTGCCTTATATTTCAAAGGTGAACCATCAGCAGCAAATTTGGTTTTGTAAACCCACTTACACTGAACTAGCTTCCTCCCTAGGGGAAGATCAACCAGCTCCCAAGTGTTGTTCTTCTGGAGTGAGATGAACTCTTCTTTCATGGTTGTTTTCCATATTGGATCATGTGCTACATATTCATATGTCTATGGGTCTAATTCAACCATCAGATAGCATTTATCTGCAAACAAAGGGTCTTTCATGCACATAGCACTCTCAAACTGAGATCTAGTCCTCCTCGGATCATTAGGATGTCCAGCTAGTTCTCCAGTTGCATGAATGGTCTTTGCTTCCCATTTTTGTCTTGTAGGAATTTTAGGATCTGAAATTAAATCATCATTATCAGACATATCACAATCAGTAAACTCAACTATCTCTTCACTTACATTCAATGGTTTTGGTGGTGAAGAGGATTCTCCAACTTCCACTGCTACTAAAGGCTCTTCTTGGAACTGAACACTCCTTTAAATGAAGGCTTTGTTTGTGCTCAAATTGATAATCCTGTACCCTTTTGAATTTTTAGAGTACCCAACAAATAGACACTCTTGGCTTTGGGGCTGCAAAGCCTTCCTCTTTTCTGTTGGAATTCTAGCCCAAGCCCTTGAGCCAAAAATCCTAAAATGGGTCACATCTGGCTTGTTCCCACTCCATGCTTTGAAAGGAGTCATACCATCAAGATATTTATGAGGCACCCTATTCTGAATATAGGCTGCACATTTTATAGCTTCGGCCCAAAAATTTGGTGGCAAAGTTTTAGCCTCCATCATGCAGGTTGCCATCTCTTTCAGTGATCTGTTCTTCCTCTCAACAACACCATTTTGCTGTGGTGTGTAAGGGATAGAATGCTGCATATAAATACCTGCATCTCCACAATATTTAATGAACTCATACTTGACATACTCACCACCATTTTTAGATCTGAGGACCTTGAGTTTCCTCCTAGACTGGTTTTCAACCAAAGCCTTCAAGACTTTGAAGAGGCCAAAAACTTCAGACTTGTGTTTCAGGAAGTAAACCCAGCAATACCTGGAAAAATCATCTATGAATGTCAATGCATATTTGGCCTGACTCATTGACATATGAGGAAATGGACCAGAAACATTAGTGTGGATCAACTCAAGAGGTGCAGAGGTTCTCTCATGACTAGCTTTCTCAAATTTATGCTCTGGGTGTTTTCCTAAGATGCAACCTTGATAGACTCCTTTGGAAAACTTAATCTTTGGTAACCCTATGACCATTTCTTTTTCACTAATATTAGAAAGATACTTGTAATTAATGTGGCCAAATCTTTCATGCCAAAGCTTGCTTGCCTCATTAGCATGAATCAGAAGAGTAGAGGGGTTTGAGTAGGGTAGGAAGTGTGAGAACAGGTATACCTTCGAAGTGTGATTTGCAACTTCGTTTGCAATGAATTTACCACTTGAGATCTTTGTGATCTCAACTTCATCAGGGGAGAATATGACCTTCTTTGGAGACCCTATGTGGGTCATCTAATACACTGATAAGAGGTTAGAGGCAAGACCTGGAACATACAATACATTGCTGAACTTACCATGGTCAAGATCAATCCTCCCTTTGCCCAAACTTTCAGTGAGAGAGTCATCTCCTAGTACAATTGGTGGACCTTTCAACATGTCAAGTGAGGTGAAGCCTCCTTGGTCGAAACCATATGTCTTGAAGCTCCATAATCAATGATGAAACTAGGTGAGCTTTATGTTCCAGCAACCAATGCATGAACTCTCTCTCTCTGTCTTCTGAATTTGATCCTCCTTCCCTCTTCTTCGAGCTGTCAGGAAGGGAGATTCCATTCTTCTCTAGGATTTGGGTCAGCATGTCAATTTGCTTCTTCATGCAAGAGCTTTCAGGATGATTTCCCTTACTGCAGTATGCACACTTCCTCATTTCTCCTTTGTTCTTCTTCTTCTAGGGGTTCTTCTTGGAACCTTGGGGCTCCTCTGGAGACTTGTTCTTGTCTCTCTTTTGCTTAGGTGGCTTCTTAGATTTCTTCTTGCCTTTTGAATCCACCCTCAAATATCCAGCAACCAGAGCTTGGTCTTTGGAAGGTTTGATGGTGCCCATCATCACCAATTTATCTTGTTCTTGTGTGAGAGATTCCATGAAATCTGCAAGGCTAGGCATTTTCCAGGCTCGAGCTGTCAACTTTGTGGCATGGAAGGTTGAGACAAACACTGAATAGTCAGGGCCAAGCTTCGAGAGTATGGCCAAAACCAGTTGCTCCTCCTTCTTTTCGATCCCACACTGTTTTAGCTGCAAAACAAGGGCTTTGAACTTGGAAAAGTAGAGTTGCAGGGATTCAAATCTATTGGGACTCAGGGAGATCAATTCATTTTAAATTTGATGTCCCCTCATCTCATCTGTCTTACCAAAAATCTCAACAATCTTCTCCCATACTTCATTTGGTGACATTAATCCATCAAGATGGAAAAGGAGGTCTCTGGATATGCTCAGACACAGGAGACCATAATCCTCATCCCTCTTGTTGTGCCATTTATTTTCTCTACAGCTGCATTGGGCTCTACTTCTATTGCCATAGTCACTCTGTAGAGGCCTTTCACTCTCAACAGTATCTCCATCTCTGCTTTCCATTCAAAGAAGTTAAATGGAGTCAAGATGATCTTCTGAGATTGATCCATAGCTCAGAAATTGTCCCTTCGGTCAGCAGAATGCTCCCAGTCAATGATGTCGAACCTGCAATAACAAATTGGAAGGAGATAAATTGATCTACAAAGGCTCTAATACCATGTGTAAATTGAACCCAGGTGTTAGAACAATTACACTCACAAAAATTGCCAATTACACATGCAAATTACACACAAAGGAGATTGAATATGGAGCAGAAAACTAATATGTATTGAATAAGTGTACAATAGCCAACCCTGTGAAGTCATAGGTTGCCACAATAAATAATTACATGAGAGATTCGAATGCATTGGGATGCCATTCAAATTTGATCAAAAGCAGGCTTACTAAATCTAATCAAATCCGCCATAGGTGCATAAAGTAGTTTCCAAATCTGTCTAGGAGCTCACGAATTGGAAAAATCAATTAGGCAAGCTAATATATGATGGAAGGAAAACTCATACATGCTTTTCTTAGGAGAAAAGAGTGGAGTATGATGAGGACAAAAAACAAGTTAACTTCACCTAGTCAAACTTTCCCAATTGCCTTAAAACTCAGCAAAAGCAGGCAATAAAGCAGAAAAAGTAGACATGCACTAGGAAGGCCAGGAATAAAGCAGAATTGATTCCAAGTGGTTTCCCAAGTGCTCCATGACTCAATTTTAGCAATTTTGACCACTTTGGACATGTGGAGGACAACTTGCATAAGGTGGAATATGGAAACTAGGCAAATAAGACAAAAATGAATTAATTAATGTCTAAGGTAGCTAAATATGGGTTGATTATTCTAACAATGACCACAATTATAGGGAAGTTGCATTAAAGGAAATTTCAACTCAAAATGGGCCTTTTAACTCTAATTCAAATTCCATGTCATCATGTGTTAGCCAATGAAATTGCTTTAAATTTGAAATACCGTATAGGTCTTAAACATTTTTTTAATATAAATTTGGGGATAGGTATCATAAAAAAAATACTTTTTTTGTTTGTATTTTCGACATATCTCCCTATTTTTTTACTCAAATTTAGATTAGGAGAGCTCGTTGGATGTGGAATTAAATTCCACATCCAACGAGTACCCACTCGGCATACTTTTGAGAGACACCGCGACCCCAAAAATAAGAAATACCTAAAAAATGTGATGATGATGTCATCATCACGTTGTTTCAGGTATTTCTTGTTTTTAGGGTCATGGTGTCCATCAAAAATATTCCGAGTGGGTACTCGTTGAATGCAGAATTTAATTCGACATCCAATGAGCTCTCCTGATCAAAATTTGAGTAAAACCACGGGGAGATATGTCAAAAATACAAACAAAAAAGTAGTTTTTTTCTTTTCTTCCTCGAAAATTAATAAATATTATTTTATTATTTTAACTATTATTTTATTAATTTTTTTAGGAGGCCCATTTTGAGTTGAAATTTCCTCTAATGCCACCTGCAACAGTTAGAAGTAGTTTGAGGATTCTTTCACTTGTCAGTATACTCTCCACCCAGTCTCCTCCACCAAGTGACCAGTTAACACTCATTTAACAGCTTCCCTAAGTTGTTGTCTCATCATTTATTCATTTATTAATAAAATATTCTGCAATACATTTGTTACAGAGAGAAATTCCTATGGCTTGGGATACCACAACAAACAGCTTGACTCCAGAAATCAATCCTTTCCTATATGCAAGAGAAACCAAATATCTAACACTAAAGGATATCGATTCGTACCTTATTCTAGACAGTTGATGTAGATCCCCGTTGAGCTTTCCAACTCTAGCTTGAATTGATAAATTGCTTCCTCAACATTCAATAAACAAGACAAGCATGCTATATATAATCATGTTAGACCTACTCTATCATAGATAATCAATAACATATAAGCATTTGAAATCATTCATGGATCAAATATTCATTCAAATACACATTACTGGATAGGAAAAGATATTTCTATTAATATAAAATAAAGATTACAATAGAGACAACCTCTATCGGCACGTCTGCGAATCAGAGAAACTGAGTCCCCCACTTGGGCCTCCACCACTTCAATCCTCCATCTCTCGATAGCAAGCTCACAACCAAAATTCAAGCTTGGGAAGAACACAAAAGTGCTCCAAGGGACAAAGGGATGCAGACTCAAGTATAAGCTTTGGCAACAATGGACTATAGTTTTCTTGCTCTCAATTCCTAATGCCTTCAATGGATCCAAAGGGTTCCTTATATAGCTCTTCAATGGGGCAATGAAGGGTCGAATCCGAGCAATCTCAAGGCATATGGAAGGTCAGGAGAAAAGTGAGTGAGATCCACATCAAGGAAAACTCCAAAAGAAGCTGGCCTTTTGCACACATCCTGATGTATGCAGTTTTAGGGGTCAAACCCACGTATATACGCAAGAAAGGGTTTAAAAGTAGCGTATGGCAATTTTTTCATGTTTTTAGGGATGATATTGGAAACATCAAAGGTGAAAAATTGGTCCATGGGGTCTAAGGAGTCTGTACAGGGACAGCGAAGACCATAAAAATTTGATTCACCATGTGTGGTAAAATCAGCTATAACAAATGCCCCCTAATGTGGGAGGTCAGAGGGGTCATACGATGGCCAAAATACATTATAAGTCCATCCCAGAAGTGAAGTGATGAAGAACCCAGTGGAAGAACTAGCCATCCAATCAGTACAATACAATGATAATGCTCTGCATATAACTGCAAATAGATACAACAGTCTCGGATACATAAAAGTACAATGGCCATGAATAGGCATGATACAATATGACATGTGTGGTCATCGCCACGTACAATATAAATAGATCAGAATCTCCATGATGAAGATATACAAAGGATCATGATCTCCATGAATATTGAAGATATATAATGGATCAATATCTCCATAATGGCTGGAAATGTCTGACATATACTGGAATCAAGTCACGAGAGCTGAAATCTCATGAACACTGGCACGATTAAGGAGGTAGCATATAGGAGATGCCACCAATATAGAAGGTATTCTACACAAACTGCTATGAGTACATGTCCTGCTATGTGAATAGAGGTGTTGAGGTCAAACATAAGAGTCCATTGTCTGATTATTGGTCATTGATGTATACCGTTAACAGACACGAGATCACCCACCAATAATGAAAATGGGAATCAAGGTACTAGAGTGTAAACTAACAAGTGTGAATAAATGTGTTGAGGTCAAACACTTGAGAGAATCCATCAATCAAGGGACATCGATGTATTCCCAAAAAATATCGATAGCGAGAGAACCTGCCACTGATGACTGCAAGTCTCAAGGCACTCAAACATGACTCTAGATTCCTATCCCAGAATAAATGATCTGAAGTCGATGGGATGAAATCCGTTGGAAGGAGGGCATTAAGGCATCCCCCATCATCCAACATGAGGTACTCAGCAAATCTGTATAATGTGGAAGGACTCGATAATAAGGTGCACACACCAGTAACTGTACCAGGAATGGCTGACATGCAAAGTCAAGATAACTGAGGAATGGCCGACTCAAGTTTCAACTTCCTTCGAACAAGAGCATAAATGCAAATGGTGACTGAATGTAGGTAGCATAGACTTGATATGCAAAACTGGTACATCTTTGCGATACAGAAGGCATTGACAGAGGCTCCATAGGGACTGGAAGCTTAACCAATCAGTGGAGATAAGCTCAGATAAATGAGTACACCTCCTAAAGTCAAACTATTAACCCAACCAATGGATGTGATATATAGTACTCTATTCAAAGGCGACACGACTCAACTGCTACCAAAGATAACATCTTTTCTTGTCCGACTTTTTGGTTTTTTAAAATTTTTTGGGACTTTTTCAAATATTTGAAAATCTTGAAGAAGAATAAAATCACTTTAAAGTTACAGACTAGGAGGAGACAAGTGTCAAATGGGCAAACAAACTAGTTCCATGCAGTGAAACATACCTATGCTCAATGCAAGGACACATGTGTAGGATAGCAACACTCGGGGGAAAGTCCCCTCCCAGTAAAAATAGGGAATCAAGCTACAAAGGATATATAAAATGGCTCTGTGGGGCTAGACATGAGACAAGCTCGGGCTATATGGCTGACACTAAAAGTCATGGAAGCCGGCATAAGGCTCAATAAGGCAGGAAAAGTTCATGATAATGCAATTACAACTTGACATAAGGGAGTCCTTAGGAAATAGGCCAGCAAAAGATCAAGAGGAGTATGAGGCTCTTGCGAAATGTCATGGTGATACTATACAATGGAATCCCACACCCTAAAGATAAACTATCAGCATGGGCACCAAATGCAAATAAGGAGCTAACTAGGGTACCCATGTAAGGTCAAGCTTTACCATTCTAATCATGCCACTTCTAAAACAGCAAGAAGGTTCTGTGACAAGATAGAATGGGTTCGTACCTAAGGTTATATTGAAATGGTCATAAGGTCATGCAAAATGCAAAAGGAGGTGAAACTTAAGCTATTTGCTAGTTTAAACATCATACCTGAAATCGACACAAATGGGTCAAAACAACGGTCGAAACGACACTCAAAACGGTCTCCTACATCATATATTAGTCAAAAAACGATCCAAAAGGGTCAGAAAAAGTCCAAAACTATAGAAAAGGGGGTAAAAATTTTCAAAAATTTGAAAATTTTCTATAAATAGTAAAAAATTTAAAACATTATATAACATTTGAAATTTTTACCCAATTGAGCTCAGAACTTCAAACACGAATTCTGGGAGATCCAGCTGGCGGAATCCGACACCGTTTTTTCCAGGTAACTTCCCATGCCCTGCTCTTTCATTTACATGTAAAGTTTTCAATTTTCCATGGTCTAATTTGATTTCTAGGCCATCCTAAATCAACGATTTGTCTACGTATAGGGATGGATATATGTGGAAAAATGCCCCAAAGTCACGTACATACGTGACTATTTAGCAAACAGTCGTGTATGCGGCCGTGTTCAAGTTTTTTAAAGACATCTAATGACTCAAACTTGAATTAAATGTGCAATATGGTTCTAGAATGGAGGGAACGTGAGCACGAGGATGTAGAAGAAGCAGTATGGGGTGATCTAATGGCACAATAGCCTCTTCGTGCATGTGGGCTCTACAAGTTTTGGTGTCTTGGTGGCTTAAGGGCCAAACCAAGACTACTACAGATGCTAGTAGACTACTGGGATCCTGACTCAGAGTCTTTTCAGATCGACGGGATGTCCCTCACCATAGAAGTGGAGGACATATACTTCATTATTGGATTGTCCTGATGGGGGGAAGTGGTGAACCTACGTTCTCATGGGCCCAGAGGTGGCCTCACCATAGATGAGTACATAGCAGTGTATTGTTATCTAGACATGGAGAAAGTTGAGAGTCAGATCCCAACTAACTCCATACAGGTGCTAGGCCTAAAGGCCATACTACTGACACTCGACAGGATAGTAGGGCTAGCCTCACTCCACCAGGCCTCGCAGCCCCTGATGTTCTATGTAGTGGAGTGCATGAGACCCATGGTTTATGACTGGAGCACTGCACTATTGAGCAACATGAAACACCATCTCAGCGAGTGCAAGATGGGCAGACTACGAAACTTTGGTTTCAGCAGCATACTGAGCACGTTTTTCTTTGAGTGTGTTCTGAGATTGAGCCCTAGAGTTGACGTTCCTCTTCATGGGGTTTGAGATCCAGACCAACGACGTTGGGAAGATGCGATGCGCAGGCTGGGCCGAGGTAGGGTGTCCAACCCCTATCTAGCTAATTTATTTTCATGGTGGCGGCAACAAATAGTTGCCATCGATGACTACCCCTATGCAGGGATAGATTTTCGGGGAGACCTTGACATGCTTCTACCACCAAGATCGGCATATGGTGACATTGGTAACAAATCCCAACCCTCTTTTTAAGTTTTGTGAATTATTTAAATTTTTTGTGTTTTTTTATATATGGAATCAAAAGACATGTTTTTGCATGACAACACATAGTGACATCCTATCATATGTATGCAGATGTAGGACCACGGCGGCCTGAAGGCTTCCCTCGTCATAGACGTAGGGGAAGAGGAGATGACATTATGGGTGTGGATGCAGAGCGGACACTCTAAAGCATTCATACCAACTTCATGCGGCTGACACATAGGGTACCCATGGCACAGGTCGAGGACCTGCCTGAGGCCATGCAGCGTCAGGTGGTGGGTGTGCCATGAGCATGGTTGCGGTTGTTTTGATGGCTAGCTAGAGCTGTGGTGTCATTCCACAATCAGAACCCCCCTCCTCCTCCCCAGGCTTAGATACCTGGGAGTGATACATTTTGTACTACCGTGTATTTATATTTTGGTGGCTTGGAAGCCCCATTTTTGTATTATGACACTATGTATTATCACATTTTATATGTTTAATGAAATTTTTTTATGATGATCGGTTTATTTATTTACATGTGTAAAAATGTATGTTCATGATGAGCTTATTGTCTATGCAACAAATGCCAATCTAACACATAGTTAGTATATGATTCAACAACTTGATTATAAACTCTTGGAACATGTATGTATGTTATGTTGTCAAATTGTCGTTCTAACAATCTCACACATAAGAATCTTCGTAATAATGTTGGATCCCTAACATGATACAAGCCATTAAGCTGTGACACTACTAACTCTGAATAAAGACGTACCTCAAGAGATAGAACACCATGTAAAATGGAATCCTGTAGAAGCTCGATAACAACACTATATTTAGCAACATTGTTTGAAGAGGGATGTAAACATACGCCTCCTGAAGACAATACCTGACCCATAGGAGTATAAATCACCCAAGCAGCAGAGGCTGAGTGTTGAGTGTGGAAGCTAGCACCATTCACGAATCCTATATAGATGGAAGACTCCATTGACATATTCCATAAGAAATGAAAGCTAATCAACAAACTCGATCACCATAAAAAAAACCTAACTATGCAAAATATTGTACAATAATATACAATAGTCATCCCTGGCTGAGAATCATGCATAGTACTTTTTAAGATAGAGCCCATTTCTAGGCTCCGCCAAGGTTGTCCCTTCGTAATCTACTAACTCATATACGCCATTCTCTAACATAGGTTTAACAATGTAAGGACCATGCCACATGGGGTTAAATTTTCCTACCCCCAAGGGTTCTTTAGCTTAATCCCACAAAAGGACCAAATCTCTTTCACTAAACTTCCTTGGACGGACAGATTTATCATATTGGACCTTAATGCGATGCTTATTCACTTCTAGAGCCACTAAAGAATCTTGGCACTGCTCATCAAGCTTCTCTAAATGGACCAAATGTTCCTCCAATGGGAAAGTGTCTGGTAAGAGCTCTATATCACAAACGTATCTTCACAAACTTCCACCTCCTCCTTGCTTGGGAAATCAGATATAAGCTCCGCAAAAATCAATGATTTTTTCGATTTTGCTGAAACAAACTCGAGATCAAATTCTTGCAAGATGACAATCCACTTATTATACTTTCCCCCTATCATCCTTCTAGTGAGGACGAACTGAAATGGATAGACATGGGCTACCACCAAGGTCCGGCGAAGGAGAATATAGTGTCTCAATATTTGAACCGCATGAATGGTAGCTAAGGCAAGCTTCTCCACATGGGAATAATGGATCTATGCATCTATAAGGTTTCGGCTCAAATAATATATGACATGCTCATGGAGCTCCTCATCCTCCTAAACCAAAACCATACCAATCGTCTCCATGGACGCGGCCACATAAAGTAAAAATTCACGGCTATAGTGTGGTGGACTAATCACTGGGGCCGATGCTAAGGCTCACTTAAGAACATCAAAGGACTCCTGGGCTCGCTCATCCCAGCAAAAGGTAGTGTCCTTCTTCAAAAGATGCATAAATCCTCTAGTCAAATTGGCAAAGTTAACGACGAATCTCTGTAAGAAGTTTTCCATGCCTTGCAAACATTGAAGATGTCTAATGTTTTTCGGGGGAGACAATTGAAGTATTGCCTCAACCTTCAAAGGCTCTACTCTTATACACTCTTTGTAGACAATGAACCCTAATAAGCGACCAGACTTCACACAAAAGATGCATTTATGAGAATTTAACCTGAATAAAAAATGGCGGCACCTTTCGAACACTAATCTCAAATGGTAGGAATGACGCATCCTCTAACGAGAATGAGCAGCAAGGTCATCCAAAAAGACTTCAATAATCGATTTGAGATCATGGAAGATCAAGGTCATAGCCCGCTGAAAAGTGGCTGCGGCATTTTTAAGGCCGAAAGGCATCTTCCGATATGCAAAGCTACCCCAAGGACAAATAAAGGCAGTCTTATGTTGGTCCTCAGGTTTGATCTGTATCTGATTATATTTGGAAAATCCATCCATAAAGGAAAATACCTTGCTTCCCGCAAATTCATCCAAAATTTGATCAATAAATGGTGTGGGAAAATTATCCTTAGGACAGGCATGATTCAAGTCACGAAAATCAATGCATATACCGATCATTCCTTGTTTCTTATCAACAGGAATGGGATTTGAAACCCACTCCATCAAGGGAACAGGATAGATAAAATTGACATTCAACAGTTTTTCTATCTCAGCCTTAATCACGGGTGCTTTCCTAGGATTCATTGCACACAAGCGTTGTCGAACAGGTTTAGCATTGGGATAAATTTTAATCTCATGCTCAACAATGCGAGGGTCGATACCTAGCATTTCCTTGTATGATCAAGTAAATACATCATGAAATTCTTTGAATAGCTTGGTATACTCTTGAATCTCAGCATGCAAACATTCTGCCCCAATATAGACATTCTCAATCTCGCCAGGATCGCGAGAGATATGGATAGGAATGGTAGGAGATATATTCGCCATGTTTCCATCAGCCATCGGACCAGGATAGCTTAACGGAATCACGTGGCTACCAGTTCTCTCACTAAGAATCTCCCTAAAATCTTCACACTCCAAACGGTCAAGATCAGGAAGGAAGTAAGATCTATGATGCAAATCTTCCCAAGGTGGCTCAACTCTAGACATAGCCTCAATAATAGCTTCATCTGATGGAAAAACACTATCAAGGCAGTCATGTGTGTGAGAAGACTCAACTTCCCATGCAGGCAGCACATATGGGTCCTCCTCCTCTATCTGCAAAGAGGAAGGACTAAGCTCTGCAACACATTCAAGATTAGCTTGATATTCTATGATTGCTATAGGAAATGGCATGTCCATTCCGATGGGCTCACTCAAAGGACTCGGTGTAGGAAGAATCCAAGGATCTTCCATATGAGTGGTGCGAAAAGACACCAAACTTAATGACGATGAATCCTCACCGGAACTAGAACCGATCATAAGAACAGGTGCAGGACAACTAAATGATTCCATAAGGGATGGGTACATGCCAACACCCACACTCCCAGTTGTTGGCTGAGAGTGTGCGACAATCGAGATAGAAGCTCCCAAAGATGCTGTAACACACGGATTCTTGAATGACATTTGATCAATCGTAACTATCTTCCCATTAAATGGAAAGCATACAACTTGAAATAGAGAAGAATATACAACTTGCATACTGTACATCCAATTCCTACCCAGTAATATATTGTAGTCAAGGGGCGCATCAACCACCTCGACCTCGATCGTGACGGTCTTCCCTCCCAAACAGACCTTAAGAGAAGGAAGAATGCAGTGCAGCCGAAACGATCTACCATCAAACGCAGTCAACATGGTAGAGAATTTAGAAAACTTGAGGGAACCCAAAACCTTCCAACACGCCAAACACATCACAGAAGTAGCAATGCCTTCATCAATCACAGTGCATTTGACGGTCTTGTTAAGACATTCTACATGAATCAAGAGACACATAGTAAGGCAAGTGAGGCTATAGTCCCGTGGTTTCAAATTTGATGACAGAGGAAGAGTGATCATTATTAACACCAAGAGCAGAAATCAAAGCCTTCCTTTACGAAGGACAACTCTGAAGCACTTCGAGTGTAGACTTCGCATAAGGAGTGTGGCCCAAATCCTCGACAACAGAATAGTTCTGGGTGGCTCAAGAATTAGGATTGTGCCCTGAACACTTAAGGAATTCCTTAGGAATGCAAGGTGCAACTTCAGGTTTATCCACAAGTTTTTCAATATGCAAAGGACTCTGGGTGGATCGGGTTCCTTTCCAAGGTCTGGTAGTGACGAACCATAGTCCTTCGCACAAGTCACAACCTTAGAAGCACGCACCATGCTGATGCAACCATGACCATTAATAGCTTCTGGCGGATCTTGATCTCCACCAGACTAATCATGAGTCCTCGAGTTCATATTTTGATTATGAGGTAAAGGGTTAGTCAGCATAGTTGGGCCCTGCGCTATGAACCTCGAGGCTTCTTCTATCCAAGGGCACAAGTGAGTGAGGTGGTCCTCCTTACACAACTTGCAAGGAAACTTAACCTTACATTTAGGCCACTTGTCCCCCCCAGCATTTCGGGCATTCTTGTCATTAGAATTGGAATTTTCATTCCTATTCCCACCCTTACAATTGTTTTTACCCATCTTCTTATTCCTTCCGGGTTGCTGGTTACCCTTCTGGTCTGACGATTGCACCGAGAGAACACTCTCCATTTGGGTGGGTCAAGACAAAGCCGTGGCTTGTCCCAAGGCAGATTGGTTGATATACAATTGACTCACCTATTTCACAACCAAATCCACAAGTTTGGTACTCGTACAACCAACAATGCCATCGACATGTGGTCCAGGTTTGATCTTAGGGTCGAAACTAGAATACAGAGCATTAGGAATGATCTCATATAACAAACCGGATTGAGCATAAATCAAATCCAATTCCTACGCCCTAAAAATGGCTTGTTCCTTGTTCTGAACTCCAGATGTAGAAACATCCTTCACTATATAAGGTAGTAACGAATTAAGGAGCCACTCAAGGAGAAACTCCAACAGTATGAAGGCTTTAATCAATATCTTCCATCTATGCCACTCTTGGATATGGTTCGAGATATGCATGGCT
This sequence comes from Pseudotsuga menziesii, assembly GCA_001517045.1. Classification (NCBI taxonomy): domain Eukaryota; kingdom Viridiplantae; phylum Streptophyta; class Pinopsida; order Pinales; family Pinaceae; genus Pseudotsuga; species Pseudotsuga menziesii. Next base: position 113,185 of record LPNX010794511.1, on the reverse strand, counting down.
TTATCCTGCCGAAATGTCGACAAGAGTTCTGTACCAACGTCATAACACACTAGTAGCTGGAAGTGGTTGAAAAAAGTCATAGCTAGGTCATTGAACAAAGTGAATGCCCCCCTAGGTAACTCTATGTACCATTTCGTTGCAAGCCCTGTAAGGGTGCGTTGAAATAGCCTTAAATGGATCAAATATTCATGTAAGGAATTAGAAGAGCACCAAAGGTGAAATGTAGTAACATGTTCACTAGGATCTTCTCTTGGTTTTCCCTCAAATTTGGGGATGTCCGAGGGAAGCTTCGTAGGGACAGTCATCCAAGCCAGGTCATAAGATACCGGATCGTTCGTTAGTCTCGACAAGTCAGGAAAATTTAATGTTGCGAGGAAAGGGAGCCTAGGTTGAACAGGTCTAGGAGACGCTCCCTGGTAATTTTGGTTCACATAGGACTAATTACCGTAACCACCATGGCCATGGCCATAGTATCCTCCTCCCATTTGACCCGTGTAGGTTGACATGGAAGCACCATAATGTGGTGTACCTTGACTATTTGGGGATACAAAACCATAATTCAGGGAGTAAGCATGTTGTTGATACCCATACCCATAAGGTGAATAAATATGTGCATACTGTGGTCCATAATATGGTCCATACGAATCTCCATGAGATGTCCCATGAGAAACTCCATAAGCAGGAATAGATGTTCTGAAACTAGGAACATGACCTCTAGAAGTAGGAATACGACCTCCTGAGACAACAGGAGGTACTTGACTCTGAGACATGACTACGCGAGTAGCAGCAGTATGCACATGACTCGTAGCAACATTCTGGCTTGAAGGACCAAATGAATGATGGGGAGGAATAACATTCGAAGAAATAGGAATAGAGCACGAAGGGACATGAGAAACTATGTAAGTGGTATTCCCTACCGTCACTCATCTTGGTTCTGGTATCTGAATAGGACTACTAACACTAGTTCTAGGACAAACATGAGATATAGCCTCCACCGCTGGGATGGAGGGTGCAATGTGACTCGTGCTCCCAAATCTATCGGCATGGAAAGGAATGGGAATTCCCCCATGCATAGTGCTAGGATCAAATTACGACTTAGCATGGAACAATGGATCATGTGCAGGGATGCCAGACATGCCATAACTAACATAATTAGTGCTTACAAGTTCATGATGAGTCTCATTGCCCGGCATCCAATACCGGCGACTTGTGAATGAGGGATCATACCCGGAGAGTGTAGATATATCATGTGAAGGAGTGAACCTAGAGTGTGTAGGTATATCAGGTGAAGGGTCATATATAGGCATAGGTTCCTCTTCCCCAACATCTTGAGGTGGAGAAGACAACTCAAGAATTTCATATTCATGATCTCCCATCGTGTGTGAATCAATGTGAGAAGTAGTCCACCTAGACTTTCTATTTATCTCTCCCAAGGTAGGAGGAGGTGTAGAAGGTGGAAGTCTTGCTAAATAAAGAGAATGGTGGGGCGCCGTACCCAAATCCATAATGACTCAAAAAATTAAAAAGACTCTCTAATTACGCAAACCCTAATCAAGCTAACGTGCATAGAGCATACACAAAAATAATCTAAAGCCAGTCACAAGAAAACAAGGGTAGGATATGTGAGCTCCTGAATAAAGCAGGTATGTCTCACCTAGGAGAGGCTTAAGACTCCCATACACAACAAGTGGAGTTTCATAACCAATTATTGTGGCCCTCAGCTTCAATGCATATAGCGACTATGTTGTCCGACCCCAACCTGGCCAAGACACCTGCAGAATAACCCCTGCAAAGTACCCCCTCGATAACCTACGTAAGGCAACTAAGTTCACCTCAATATAATCAATTCTTAGGCAGACAGTCATAGGTGGGATTGAACGTATGGGTAGGGTAGCAAAGCCCAAAACTCTCGAAAGAGCCCCCATATACGAATACAATCCTGGAAATATCTCTGGTGCTACTCAGTTATGACTAGGAGTCATCCCAATCAATAACTGCTCACATTGACTCATGCTTAACTCCCTTGTAAGAGGAGGATCCTGAGAAACACTAATTATACCAAGGAATTTCACACTCTCACCTGGACAAACACATACATATTGTTGTTTAGTGGTCTTGGAGAATTTAGTCACAATGAACTATTCAAAGACCCTAAAACCTAATCTTGTTGGTGTACCCTATCAAATAAAATAGTGTAATCCTTTTTAATTAAGGTTGATTTTATTTGGCTTTATTACTCAAAAAGGGTAGATGACCGTGCAACCAATGGTGTTATGATGCAACATCAAGTAAAATGCACACCTAACAATCAATGCAAATGCATTGTGTCGAATGAAAAATAGGGCATGCTACTACGTGTAATGCAAAATTTTCTTTAAATGACAAATGCAATCATTCCTATATGAAAACCTGACTAATACTTCTCTAAGCAAATCTAGTGCAAGTACGATGCAAAGGGCAACGCATAATGATGCAAGGAATCAAATATTTTTGGATTTTTTGAATAAAAATGAGATAACAAAGAAAAAGAATGATTCTACCACCCCCAGACTCTGCAAGCACAATTAAATAGCACTCACACAAAGTAATAAGGTAAAATAACTCTAATGCACTAATCCCAAAACAAAAAATTGAAAATGCAATGGCAAGAACATTCTTTAAAAAAGAAAGTTTTCCCTAAAATAGGTGTCTCCGGTCAGAAACAGAGGTGTATATAGACTCTAGTAGTATCAAAGGAGACTCAGCAATCATCAAAATTCATCCAGCAACAATCAATCTTCCTCTAAAAGGAAAAACCCAGGGCATACGCGACTGTATGCATAAAACCCGCGTATGCACGCGGATATAGCAGTCAAAACCGCGTGTATAGGCGACTATAAGTTAAAAACTCGCATACAGGAAGAGAAATGTATAAAAATGAAGGCAAGCAGATAAGCTGAGAGAAAATTCACACCAATAAAACACTACCAGGAAAACATGCCCCCAGACCCGACTCAAAAACAGAGAAATCAGAGCAATTCAAGAACATTGAATGCCGATAAAAACCCCCAAAGGACAATTACTAGGAAATCCCCAGCGGAGTCGCCAATTCTGTTACGGAGAGAAATTCCTATGGCTTGGGTAACCACAATAGACAACTTGACTCCAAAAATCAATCCTTTCCTATATGCAAGAGAAGCCAAATATCTAACACTAAAGGATCTCGATTCATACCTTATTCTGGACGGTTGATGTAGATCCCCGTTGAGCTTTCCAACTCCAACTTGAATTGATAAATTGCTTCCTCAACATTCAATAAACAAGACAAGCATGCTATATATAATCGTGTTATACCTACTCTAGCATATATAATCAATAACATATAAGAATTTGAAATCATCCATGGATCAAATATTCATTCAAATACACATTACTGGACAGGAAAAGATATTTCTATTAATATAAAACAGAGATTACAATAGAGACAACCTCTGTTGGCACGTCTGTGAATTAGAGAAACTAAGTCCCCAACTTGGGCCTCCACCACTTCAATCCTCCATCTCTCAATAGCAAGCTCACAAGCAAAAGTCAAGCTTGGGAAGAACACAAAAGTGCTCCAAGGGACAAAGGGATGCAGACTCAAGTATAAGCTCTGGCAACAATGGACTATAGTTTTCTTGCTCTCAATTCCTCATTGCTTCAATGTATCCAAAGGGTTCCTTATATAGCTTTTCAATGGGGTAATGAAGGGTCGAATCCGAGCGATATCAAGGAATATGGAAGGTCAGGAGACAAGTGAGTCGGATCCACATCAAGGAAAACTCCAAAAGAATTTGGCCTTTTGCACACATCCTGATGTACGCGGTTTTAGGGGTCAAAACCACGTATATATGCGAGAAAGGGTTTAAAATTCGGGTATGGCAATTTTTGCATGTTTTTAGGGATGATCTTGGAAACATCAAAGGTACAAAATTGGTCCATGGGGTCTAAGGAGTCTGCAGAGGGATAGGGAAGGTCATAAAAATGTGATTCACCATGTGTGGGAAAATCAGCTATAACAACATTAATTATGATTGACCCCACTTTGTCATCAATTACAAACTTTCGCATAAAATATAACATAATGTTCCTCAATGACATTAAATTGTTTTGCAAATTGGGGCATGTGACACAGAGTGTATCTGGAGAATAAGATTGTGGAAGCATCAGAAAATGATAAACATAGCTGTAAAAATGAACTCTGGGCTGTGAGAAGAACGAAACGGTACATTTGTTGAAACTTAACGATGAAATGATGCAACTGTTGAATGGGTGGATGATGAAGAGGTATGTCTATAAGTAAACAGCCATGATCCAAAATGAAAGAACACAGCTATGGAGAGATGCGTTGGTAGGTAATAGGTAAAAGGTATTTATTGAATGAATGTGTAAAGAATAAAGTTTCTCTATTAGCAAGTCTGATAGAGTCCAAAGTGAATAGTTTTTCAACTGTTCTAAAATAATGAGAACATTAGTCTAGGGTGGTAGGGTGGTTCTAAGGCAGGCCAAAGGTCTGCAGGGGGTTGTAGCCTCCTTCGATTCGTAGCTGGAGAACAGGGTGTCATAGCATCCTTGCCTGTTGAAGCAGGCAGAAAAACCATAGGGGTGTTGTAGCATCCCAATCTGTAGTTGCAAGAAAAATCTAAGGTGTATCTACATCCTTTCTGTTGCAACAGATAAACAATTTTATAAATTCATCTTATTAATGAGTTTGTGTTGGTGATTTTCTCTTTTGAGGTTTCCATGAGAAAATCTGTGTTGATTGTTTATTTTGTGTATTTTAAAGTAAAAACTGACAATACTAATTCACCCCCCCTCTCAGTATTGTGGGATAAACCAACAATTGGTATCAAAGCAGGTTCCTTCACTACAGCTTAACCACTAGAAGGAAGATCCCATCCAAAAGCCACAATGGATCAACAAGAAGGATTGGCCACTAACAAACCTCCACTATTTACCGAAAAAAATTATGCTTACTGGAGTATAAGAATGAAGTGTCATTTGATATCCCTGGGATGGAAGGTTTGGGAAGCAATAGAAAAGGAACGTAATATAGGAAACCAATACCCTACAGACACAGTTGAACTAGGTGAATATGAAGGTAATGACAAAGCCCTAAACACAATCTTAAGTGGCTTAACAAACTCGGTATTTACTAAAGTTATGTAGTGCACATCTTCCAAACAAGCTTGGGACAAATTGAAGATTATCTATGAAGGAGAATCTAAGGTCAGAGAATCCAAACTTCAAACTTATAGAGGTCAATTTGAAATCCTTAAAATGAAAGAAGAAGAGAATGCTGGAGAATACCTTCTTCGAGTAGATGAAGTTGTTAATGCAATCAGATGCCTTGGAGGAAAATTAAGAGAAAAAGAAGTGGTAAGAAAGGTACTAAGAACGTTACCAATGAGATATGACCCAAAGGTATCCACCTTAGAAGAACGAGATGACCTTAAAAAGGTAACAATGGATGAGTTACATGGAATTCTCACTGTGTATGAGTTGCAAACAGGACAAAATGGATCTTCAAGAAAAGAGGCAGTTTTTAAAGCTTTCATCAAAAATCAATCATAAAACTCAAATAATGAGTAATCCCTTTTTATTAATAAACTTGAGAGAGGGACTAGAAAGTATAAGGGGAAGATACCTTTAAAGTGTTTTAATTGTGGAAGGATTTGACATTTTGCCTCTAAATGCACCTACACTAAACAAGATGAGAATGAAGAAAAGGAAACTTCGAAATTCAAAATGGGTAAACCAGGAAATAAGAAAAAACCCTATGGGAAAAAAGAAAATTGTTTACACCATGGAAGAGAGTAAAGATTCAGATGGAAGCAAAGTTGAAGAAACTGAAGTTTTATTTATGGTTCTAGACACTCAAGCCTCAAATAGTGACTCAGACGTGGAAGGAGAAGTAGATCTAAGAGCTGAACTTGTTAGCACCCTTGAAGAACTTGAGAAATGTAGGAAAAAGAACTGACAGTCAAATCTTATCATTATTCAGCTGGAAGCTCAACTCTTATATTCCAAAAAGGTTGAGGACCTAAACCTATAGCTCAAAAGAAGAATACAGGAGTCTGAAAAGCTTCCAAAAGAAATCATTCAATTCAAGAGAAAGCTTGATGAAGGATCTATCAAATCGAAGTTTGAGAATAGCTCAAGGATACTAGATGACATTCTGAGTAGCCAAAGACCATCAGGTGATAGGTCTGGTTTTGGGTTCGTTAAAGAAAATAAGACAGAGAGTTTTCCTGTCTCAAATGAAGAAGTAAGAAAAGCTATGCTGAAATACTAAAGACTCCAGCTAAAAAGGAAAGAAGCAAGAAAGCTGACTTAATTTCACAAGATAAAAATAGAAATAATCTAGCACCTAAGAGACCAAACAGATATCTACAGATATTTTTAGGTCACTGCTTTGCTTGTAATAATTTTGGTCATAAATCCTTAAACTGCAGAACTAAAAGAAAGGTTTCTGAATACAAGAAGAAGTCATCAAGTAATAAGTCGAAGGGAAATAAGAATATTTTTACACTACTCTAAAAATATGGCATAGAATGTTATAAGTGTAATAACCATGGACATGTGGCAAGAGATTGTAAGATCAAGACTCCCACAAGAAATATTGTTGTAATCAAATCTCGGCCCACCAAACAAGAAAGATATTGGAGAGAAAAGGAAGAAAAGGAAACTTCCATGATTGCCTTATGTGCAACCGAAAGCCAAAACTTATGGCACTTGGACAGTGGTTGTTCAAAAAATATGACTGGTGACCTAAGCAAATTCATAACGCTAAAAGATAATAAGGGAAAATTCACTTTTGGAGGCATCCTGTCCTCCAAAATAATCGACAAAGGAACATTTGTTGTCAACAATAGGATCAAACAAGAAAATGTTTTGCTATTTGAAAACCCCAAGCATAATATTCTCAGTGTAAGTCAAACATGCGACCAAGGACACATTTGCATCTTCGACTCAGAAAAATGTGAAATCAATAATAAGAAATCAGGAAAGGTAGTTGGCCTTGCTATGAGAAATACAAACAATGTATACATATTGGAAAATCAAAAACAAGGTTACTTAATTATGGTAGATGAAAGTTGGTTATGGCATAGAAGGTTGGGACATTTAAGTTTTGACAATCTTGCCAAAATAAGAACGAAGAAAATTGTAAGAGATCTACCTAAAATTATAGTTCCTCTAAACTCTATGTGCAGACATTGTCAACATGGGAAACAAACCAGAGTCAGTTTTAAAATAAAAGAACATATGACCTCACACCCTTTGGAAATAATACACACAGATCTTTGTGGACCAACTAGAACTAAAAGCCTGCAAGGAGATCACTATTTCATGTTGCTTATTGATGATTACACTAGGATAACCATGGTGGCATTTCTCAAGGAAAAATCAGAAACCTTTGAAAATTTTAAATTCTTCAAGGAAATGGCTGAAAATGAGTCTAGCATGAAAATCAAGTGTCTTAGATCAGATAATGGGGGAGAATTTACCTCAAATGAATTCAATGAGTTCTATGAAGGTCATGGGATTAAGAGGAAATTTTCATCTGCAAAAACTCCTCAACATAATGGGGTTGTTGAAAGGAAAAACAGATCAGTCCAAGAAGCTGCCAGAACTATGCTCATTGAAGCAAAACTGTCAGATTCATTTTGAAGAGAAGTCGTATACACAGTTGTCTACACACTTAACATAGGACAACTCAGAGTGAATAAGGATAATACCCCTTATGAATTGTGGTATGGAAGACCAACCTCAGTCAAATATTTTAAAGTGTTTGGCAGTAACTGTTACATTAAAAGAAACGAGGATGAACTTGGAAAGTTCAACTCCAGGACTGATGATGGAATCTTTTTAGGATACTCATCCATAAAAAAGGCATACATGTGTTACAATAAAAGGTTACATAAAATTGTAGAAAGTTTTGATGTGAAATTAGATGATATAAAACAAGGAAAGAGAAAAAAATAGATAGTGTTGAAAAATACATGTGATGATGAAATAAAAGATTTGCAAAAGGACGAGAGCATTCATAACAAAGAAGAAGACAAAGAGAAGGAAGATACATAGGAAGATGATGAAGACTTCCCTGGACCTAACACTAAAACTCCTTCTAGAAGGGTACAAAAGGATCATCCGAACTCACAGATCATGGGTGATAAAAATGCTGGAGTCAAAACAAGAAGACAACTATCGGATGTGGTACAAGCCCTACTATCAATAGTATAACCCAAGAACTTTACAGAAGCCAGCAAAAGTGATGAATGGGTCAAAGCCATGAATGAAGAACTAGATCAGATTGAGAAAAATGAGACTTGGGAACTATTACCACCTAAGTTGTACTTAGTGGTTTTTTATCAAGTGAGCTTGGTGATCCGAACAAAGATGATTTGTTCTGACTTCAAAAGATCTTCGGAAGTGCTTGTTGTACTATATCACATGTTCATACCCCATAGGGGAGTTTTAATAAAATGTTATATCATGATAGTGTCTATAAAAGACTCAGTCTCTTAGACTTTATTTTTCAGTCCGATCAGCCCAGAGTGTTTTTTCCCTTGGTTATTATTGGTTGTTGAATAAACGATTGATAATTTCTGAGTTTTTCACTCAATACCTCCAAAGTTGGGGTGGTCGACTTGGCATTTATGCATATTGAGGTTATTAGAGTCTATGTATCAATGTATAAACATGCTAGGCATCATGGTAGAGTCATATGAACATGTCTAAGTCCCCCTACGTTTTTATTTTTTTTAAGTTTTTTTGAATTTTAATTTTTCCACAAAACTTAGGCTACTTTGTAATAGTCTAATTGGAAAATTTGGTTTTGTAATAAAAGTGGGCTCAGAAATCAGTTTCAGTCATGGGGGTGCTCATTTTCTAACTTGGAGCACCATGTAAACCCATAAACCCACTTTTCCTAAGTTTTGAGTGATTTTTCCATCACTCAGGTCAAAAATCCCTAAAAATCGAATATTGATTATTTTAATTAATAAATTAATTAAATAATGGAGAAAACCCCAAATCTTAAATCAATGGGATTTGCTCCGATTTGACTGAAATCAGTCTCATTGACTTGATATTGATTGGAGCTGACCATTTCTTTGATAGAAGGAGGTGATCTGGGCTGAACTAGGAGTGCACCATAGCATCCAATCTTGGGAATTGCACCCTCTCTCTCTCCTCCACACGTGTGGGCCCATCTGCATGAGTTTTGGCAGATGTTTCAGTTAACAAGTCAAGGTGTTAGTCTGATTAGCTCTCCGATTGATAGTTGCACTCAGTGAAACTCATATTAGACTTAGTGAGACTCAGATCAAGCTCAGATTGACTTCACATGCAATTGCAATCTCTCTCTCCTTGGCAATTGTGCCCCCCCCTAAGCTAGATTTTCAGTTTTTGTTATAAATAAAGCTTAGTTTTCCTCTTCCAAGCTAGTTAGAGATGGATTGAAGAGCTGTTGCTATTGTATTGTGTACTATTTTGGAATAAATAAGCTTTGGAGGCAATATCTATGGTGTAATTCTTTTCATGTGTGGATGGTGATTGTCAAGTGCTTATGAGGTATAATCTGTATTGTTGATCTTTTCTTTTTGTTGGTTAATTGTTGGACTTGAAGGAGATAGCTCCCTCCTGTTAGGGTAAGATATCATTCTAGTTTGATTTATGCTCTTACTATTTGCTTGTTTCATATCTCTTGGAGTTGCATGTATTTTAATTTTAATTGCATGCTTTCTAATTGTCTTTTTCCAGCAACACCTACGTTATAACCATCTGTTTGTGCAAGGATTTCTAAGTTGTAGGTGATCTCACTTGTAGAAGGGGTTGAGCTAGTTAGCATATTCCTCATATTCAAGATATTTTTTAGGACACATTCCATCAATGTTCCACTAAATCAGACTCCAGAGCCCAACATTCCCAGGCTTCTAGCACTCTTTCTCTCTCTTCCTCCTTCTAAAAATCAAAATTTTACCTGGTTACTTTGTTTAAAATCTTTGATATTATTCATATCTATTATACTAAAGTAAAACTTAACATAGATCTATTTTCTCAAGGATCATAATGTAGATCTCATTCCTAAAAAATTTCATAAATAATTCTAGATCTAGTTTAGGGAAATCGTCCGTTTTGCATGGCAATTTAAAGAGAATCTGTAGTTTGCATGCATTAGATTTCTGTTTTCTGTTTTAAAAGATAAAATACAGAAATCAGTGCATATCACATTGGATTCCCAAAAGGAAATCCAAGACCCCAAGGAAAGCTTGATTTCCTTGGTTCCGTTTTTATCGTTTTAACTAGTTTTAACTTAGTTTTTTTTGGTTTAAAGTAGGCTGACCCAAAGGTACTTTCAAAGTGATTTTGGGCATATTTAATTCTAATAAGCTCACTATTTTTTTATCAGGAATAACAGAAATAGGATAAGATGTTGTTCGAAAGTGGCTTTTGGGCCATCTGAATCCCCCCAAGGGTCTCCCTTTTTTAGTGTAATCTTTAATTTTGGCATTTTGTAAAGTCTTGGTTTAATTATGTAAAAGAAATAAGAGAATATAGATAATTTTTCTGATATTGTAACCACTGATAATAAAAAAATTCTCTGAATAGGCTCTTTCGAGCCCATTCCCCATCCCCCTTGGGGGGATTTGCGCATTTTTTTCATTTTTTGTATTTTATTATTTATGTTTCACTATATATTAGTTTCATTTATGCATAATAATATTCTTTGATTACTTTATCATATATTCCATATTACAGTATCAAAGTAACTTTAACAACTTCCCGATTGACCCGAAAGGGGAAAGAGATGCGTGGTAGGACTAATTAGAAAACCTGTGGTTTTATTATTTTTTTCCCTACTTGTCATTAATTTCTGAAAACAATATTTCTAAAATAAATCCCCTCCTTGATTCCCTGATTGAGGTCCACTTGGACCGAAAGAGGTTCCTGGAGGGTTTTTCTTTCTAATCAAAACACACCATTTAAAATTTACTAAAATTGACAAGACTCTGGTGTGTATGCTCTGCACTTGGATTTGGTTAGTATGATCATTCAAGAAGAATCAAAAGCAATGTGAGTGACTATATTAATTAGGATTCACCTTCCCCAATTAACCACCATTATGCGAAAATCCAACACCTCGATCAAACCGTAAACAGTGGCAAAATACCCAAAGGGAGTGGGAACTCCTACACAGTGACCTTAGGGCACCAATATCTATTACACCTTCATGTGTATTATGACCATAGTATTAGAGACTCCATGTATCCCACACATTCCTTGCGGGTAGCCGTGAAGGTTCATTTTTTGACATACTCCAAGTACCCCTTGGGTATATGTGAAGTCCCACCTCGCGTAATTTAATCCACTCATATTCCATATTAACTTAAAACGTACCAAGAGGAAATTGCAAAACATTCACTCCAAGCACATGCAAGTACATTTGATTATTTTATGACTCCATTTTTAAGGCACTGGTCATGTGTTTAAATCTTTTGATATATATATTGTGTGTCAACATTGTGCTTTATTGTGCTCATTTTTCATCTAGTCATATATGGTTATGTATGGTTAATTTCAAACTCCTAAGAAACTATCTAAATTTAACATTATCATGCTAAAGTAATTTTCCTTAGTAACTTAATAGGGTCTACTCCCCTTGGCTTTGTTAAGAGTTGAGCCTAAACGGAGGAGTCAAGAACAAGGTGATAGCCTTGACTCGAGACTTTCCCCCAAGGACACACCGAGTGGCTTGAATATTTCTTCCCCCCCCCCCCCCCCCCCAAGTGTGTGAAAGGCGGAAACACATTTTTGGTGCCGTTGCCGGGGGTAAATATTTTTATTCCCAAGTACAACTTAGCTTAACATTTTTCTAAACAACTACAAAGATAAAAAAATTTGATTGATCTTGTCTTTAAAAAACATAAAAATTAAAACATGATCCATTTGGCGACTCCACTGTCTAACATCCCTCCTAGAATTTCTACCCAAAGAAACCACCAGCAATTATTCAATCCTCTCCCTGATCCCAAATGGTTTATTAGAGAAAGATTGAATAGGAAGACTTCTCATAGAAACCTTGAAGAATTAGGAGACCAATCCCTCTTAGATATCCATAACATATTTGTAGAGAGTCATATTCACCAATATTAAGAAATGACAGAATTATTCAAACCCCTTGACTTTTCTCAGATAGCAGGTGCTCCCCATGACATTCCAAATGACACAATCAAGAAGCTCCCCATATTTTAGGGAAATAATGCCATCACTGCCAAGTCTCACCTTCAAAAGTTTGAAAAGCACCTGGTCAGTTATTGCAATGATGTTGCCCATAACCATGATGATGTCAAAATGAAGCTCTTTGCTTTATCCTTAGAAGATGATGCTGCAGAATGGTACTTCAACCTAAATGATGATTCATATAAAACTCTTAGTGAATTCCAAGATGGTTTTAGGAAGAAATGGGGAGAAAAGAAGGAACCAAGACATTTGCTTGCTGCACTTCATAGCATAAAGAAGATGGAGAATGAAACCATGGATGAATTTAACACTAAATTCAGACGTGTGGATGCGGACCTTCCTAGAGACATCAAGCCAAAGGATGCCTCAATCCTCATATCTTACATTGAATCTTTCACCAGTGACTTAAGGTACCAGTTTAGAGATAAGGAACCGACCGATCTAAAAACTACCCAGGAATTAGCCGAGAAAAGTTAAAGGAATATGCAATCTTCAGGAAAGTCTAATATTCCAGGTTACACTAGGGGAATCACTTCCTACAATAAAGAGACCAAGGGTAAAGCTATTGAATCAGAATAAAAAGGAACTTCTAAAGATCCCATGGAAAAGGTGGCGGACATGATAAAAAAAACTCGGTTGCGAATCAAAATAAACAAATGGCCAATCATGCTGCACAGTTGAATCACATACATAATAGAATAGTGACAATGGAAAGGAATAATGGACCCAGGAAATTTCCACCCAAGCAAAATCAAATGTATCAGAAGAAATCCCCTCATTAAGAACCTGGGATCCCAAACTAGTTAGACTCAGCTAACATGGTAGAGGAATTATTTCCATGGTGTAGACCCTGTGAACAATTCCACCAAGAAACCAGTTGTTATGTTGCAAATCAAGTCATGGAACATGGACTTCCCAAGATCAGTAGTCAAGAAATAACTTCAAGCGAGACTGATCATATATACATGGTAGGCCAAACCTACCCTTTGTCAAACTAGCATTGGCAGCAAGCAATAGATTACAGTTATGAGAAGGATCTCCTCTCCAACTTCTATGGTGAAATGCCTACTCTAGAAAGAATTCAGGAAATGAAGGAGGCTAGATTCAAGTGTGCAGTTTATCAAAGGAAGGAGAAGTCTTCACCAACTAAATAGTACAAACCTAAGGTAACCACTTCTCCTCTCCCAGATCCCCCTGTTATCCTAGAATCAAATATTGACATGGGAGAATGGATAAGTAATGCTAAGGTTTATGTTTCTGCAACTGATGTCCTTAAATTCCTGTTCAAAAATAAAAGTTGTTTAAATCCATAGAGGATAGTCAAAATAAAACTCATGATGTTGTCAAAGAGGATCCTCTCCCTAATAATAATGTTATGTTTGAAGCCAAGCACATTGAACCTATGGATATGCCTATAGTCCTCAACAGTGTTGATCTGAAAAGAGAAGACCACCCGCCTTTTTATGTCTCTCTCTTAGTTGATAACCTTCTCCTTCATAACTGCATGTTAGATTCAGGTGCTTCATCAAATGTCATGACAAGAAAAGTAATGGAATAACTAAATCTAGGGATCACCTCACCCTACCACAATGTTTGTGCAATGGATGCAAGAGAAGTTTAAGTTGTAGGTATAATCTTAAATCTACATGTTAAGTTGGCCAAGTATCCTGACATCGACATGTCGATGGATGTGGTAGTGATTGATGTGCCAGATAATTGGGGTATGTTGCTATCCAGAAAGTGGGCTGCAACTCTTGGTGTGTACATTCAAATGGATTGGACATATGCTACTATACCTACATCAGAAAACACTAGGGTGATACTCCATAGAGAGAAGCTAAGGAAACGGCATGTAGAAAACCCTAAGAAGCCTGAAAATGAATTTGTGCATTGCATTGATAATTTTGGGAACTATGCTATCTTGTCAAATTTCATGGCCCCTATTAAGGAAAACATTAAAGATGAAAAGATAGATGAGGTTTGGAAAATGTACTTTGACGGGGCTTATTCCAAAGTCAGAAAGGGTGCAGGCATCGTGATCATCTCTCCCTCAATAAAGTCTACAACTTTTCTTTTAGGTTATATTTTGAAGCATCAAACAATGTAGATGAGTATGAGGCATTGCTTCTAGGGTTAGAAACCACTAAATACATGGGGATAGAGATGTTGAACATAATAGGTGATTCAGACTTAGTTGTCCTCCATATAAGAATCAGTATCAATGCAAAAATGATAGACTAAGGAAGTATAGAAATGTCATATGGGACACCATGGAATGGTTTGATGCACTTAACATTCAAAAGATCCATAGGGAAATGAATGGGTTAGCAGACGAGTTGGCGGTAGCAGTATCCACCCTCCAACCTTTAGATGAAATGATTAGTGGGAATGGAAAAATGGAAATTAATTTCAGACCAGCAATTCCAGATAATGTAGATCACTGGTAGGTGTTTAAAGATGATGAGAAACTCTTGAGATTCATCCACAATCTCCAAGAGTTTCAAGGTTGCAAGATTAGTTATCAGCAAGAGGGTAAATAGTATCAGGAATGCGAGGATAATGAAAGGAATCACAAACAAAATAGCCTTATAGCCTTTGAAAATCTGTTTGATCGACAGAATCGTCATAAAAAATAAAAAAATTAAAAAAATTAAAAAAAAATTGGGGATTTTATGGAAATAAACATAGGAACTGATAAGGACCGAAGTTAATAAAAATTGGAAAAGGTACTTCAAAAAAGGAAAGGAACAGTTTGATCAACTTAATCAAATAATATAGAGATGTGTTGGCCTTTAGTTATGATGAACTTAAAGCCTATCAGGAATATGTGTTTCAACACACTATTCCCCTCATGGAAGAGGCTAAGGAGGTCAAGCCTTTCCAACAAAAACTTAGGCGAATAAATCCTAAGTTGGCCCCCATTGTGCAGAAGGAGCTTCAGAAGATGTTATTAGCAGGGATCATAGCACCTACAAGACATTCATCGTGGTGCTCCAACTTAGTTGTTGTCAGAAATAAGAATGGGTCAGTTATAATATGTATAGATTTCACAAATCTGAATACATCATTCCTTAAAGATAATTACCCATTTCCCGACCTGGAAACATTGCTTCAAAGAGTAATGGGATCAAGAATGATGTCCATGTTGGATGGCTTTTCTGGTTATAACCAAGTGTTGGTAAATAAAGAGGATCAACATAAAAATACATTCAACACACCTTGGGGCACCTATAATTTTTTAAGAATGTCTTTTGGTTTATTAAATGTTGGTGCCACCTTCTAAAGAGCCATGTATTTTTCCTTCAAAGAACTTATAGGAAAAATAATCAAAATATATCAAGATGACTTAACTGTTTTCTCAAATGAAAGGTCTAACCACATAAGTAACCTTAGGCAGGTTTTCATAAGATGTCAGAAATATGGTATTTCCTTACACCCTGCCAAGTCAATCTTTGGGGTTGATGAAGGCAAGTTGTTGGGACACATCATTTCTAAGGATGGTGTCAAAGTTGATCCTAAGCGAGTTGAAGCCATTAATAAAGTCCCCTTGCCTCAGAATCTTAAATATCTCCAGTCTTTCAATGGTCAGATAAATTTCATAAGGAGATTCATCCCAAATTTAGCAGAACTAATGAAACCTCTACACAAATTGTTAAATAAAAATGCTAAATTTGAGTGGACAGATGAAGGGAAAGATGCTTTCAAGTCTATCAAAGATGACATATCTAGGTCCCTAGTTTTGATCAGTCTAGATTATTCTAAGGAATTTCATATATTTTCCTTTGCCTAGGAGGACACCATTGTTGGTGTTTTACTTCAAAAGAATAAGGAAGGACAAGAGTAACCTATATCCTTTATGAGTAGAGCCTTGCAACATTCATAGTTGAAGTATATCACCATGGAGAAACAGGATTATGCTCTTGTCAAGTCCCTTAAACATTTCATAACTTATGTAGTATACTCCAAAATCATTGGGTATGTACCCCATGCTGCTATCAAGGATATCATGCCTCAGCAGGATTGTCTAAGAATCAGGGGTAAGTGGGTTTAAAAGATTCAAGAGTATGATTTAGAGATAAAACCTACTAAGTTAATTAAGGGACAAGGTCTTGCAAAGATGTTGACCCAAGGAAATTAAAATGCCTTAGGAATAATCTACCAGAATAGTGATCCAGAACAAAGTGTATCAGATGAGCTCCAAATATTAGAGCAGCAGCCTTTGTATGACGACGTCATCTTTTTCCTCCGTAACCTTACATGCCCTGATCACCTACTTGGACATAAAAGAAGAGCATTAAGGTTAAAAGCAACTAAGTATTATATAACAAATGATGGTTTGGGTTGGAGAAACCACGATGGTTTAATACTTAGATGTGTCAATGAACCTCAGTCCAAAAAACTCATGGTTGAGTTCCATTCAGGATTTTGTGGTGGACATTTTGCAGCAAGAACAACTGCCCATAAAATCCTTAGAGGAGGCTACTATTGGCTAAACCTCTTTTCAGATGTGCACAAGTCTTTTAGAGTATTCCCCCAGTGTTAGTTGTTCACTAGAGAGCAACAAATGAAATCCTTGCCTTTAAACCCAATAGTATTCCAAGCCCCTTTCCAGCAGTGGGGGCTTGATTTCATCAGTAAGTTCAAGGATAACTCGAGCAATGGTATTTATTGGATACTCACCACCACTGATTATTTCACCAAGTGAGTAGAGGCAACACCCACTAACAAGGAAACCAATGTTGTAGTCATGGATTCTTTAGAAGATAAGATTATCACAAGATTCGGTGTGCCAGCCAGAATCATCACAGATAATGTCCCATGCTTTATTTCCTCTGAGATGTCATCCTTTTGTTTCAAGTACGGCATTGTCCTATCCCATTCATCCAACAATTATCCCCAAGGGAGTGGTCTAGCTGAGTCAAGTAATAAAAATGTAATGACCATAATCAAGAAAATTGTTGGTTATAATAAAAAGGCTTGGGATAGCAACATCAAGTTTCCATTATGGGCCGATAGAATCACAAAGAAAATTTCAACCAAAAGGAGTACTTTTGAACTTGTCTATGGCCTAGATGTCACCTTACCTATCCACTTAAGGCTTCCAGTGTATTAGCTTCTCCAGACCTTTAGCTCATATCAGGATTCCATTCAGAACAGAATCAACTAGTTGATCGAGTTAGATGAGAGTAGAAGAAACTCCCTTGAACAAAGTATCAGAAATTCAGACAAAGTCAAGAGAACCTTTGATAGATCTACCTGGCCTAGATACTTTCAAGTAGGTGACACAATCTTGCGTCGGGACAAATGGTGGGAGAAACCTGGGAAGCATGGAAAGTTCGACAGTTTATGGTTGGGGCCATATATCATTGATGAAGTAGCAGGAACAAATTATTTATATCTAAATTACCTATAAGGAAAAAGGTTAAGCCTACCAGTGAATGGATTTCTCCTCAAGATGTTCTTCTCCGAGACGGTTTGATTCCTTTATTGGCATCGGTGGTTTAAGGGCCAATTTCTAAACCTTGCCCTGCATGTATTTTTAAATTTCATGTATCATATTATTGTATTATAGATGTTTTGTACCATAGTACTAACCTTGAAAATTTTCTTTTGTATATTAATCTTGTAAAATAATGCTTTTTTGTACATCATAGATTAATTATGTACATCAGTTTGCTTTTATAGTTGATTTCTTTTATATACATGTTACTGACAAGCTTTAAATTCTATGCATGACCCAGAGATTTCAAAGTCCTCAAATCCTCTTCTTTGATCAAAAGATTAGTCAAAGCATGTGTCCCTAGATGGAGCCAGATGTTACCACCTAAGTTGTACTTAGTGTTTTTTTATCAAGTGAACCTGGTGAACCAGACAAAGATGATTTGTTCAGACTTCAGAAGACCTTCGGAAGTGCTTCTGGGAAGTGCTTGTTGTATTATATCACATGTCCATATCCCATAGGGGAGTTGTAATAAAATATTCTAGCATGATAGTGTCTGTAAGAGACTCGGTCTCTTAGACTTTATTGTCAATCCAATCAGCCCAGGGTGTTTTTTCCCTTGGTTATTATTGGTTGTTGAATAAACGACTGATAATTTCTAAGTTTTTCACTCAATACCTCCAAAGTTGGGGCGATCGGCTTGGCATTTAGGCCTATTGAGGTTATTAGAGTCTATGTGTCAATGTATAAACATGCTAGGCATCATGGTCGAGTCAAATGAACATGTCTAAGTCCCCCTAGGTTTTAAATTTTTTTTAGTTTTTTTTAGTTTTTTAATTTTAATTTTTCCACAAAACTTAGCCTATTTTTTAATAGTCTAATTGGAAATTTTGGTTTTGTAATAAAAGTGGGCTCGAAAATCAGTTTCATTCATTGAAGTGCTCATTTTCCAACTTGGAGCACCATGTAAACCCATAAACCCACTTTTCCTATGTTTTGAGTGATTTGTCCATCACTCAGGTCAAAAATCCCTAAAAATCAAATATTGATTATTTTAATTAATAAATTAATTAAATAATGGAGAAAACCCCAAATCCTAAATCAGTGGGATTTGCTACAATTTGACTGAAATTAGTCTCATCGGCTTGAGATTGACTGGAGCTGACCATTCCTTGACAGAAGGAGGTGATCTAGACTGAAATGGGAGTGCACCACAGAATGCAATCTTGGGAATTGCGCCCTCTCTCTCTCCTCCACACATGTGGGGCCATTTGTATGAGTTTTGGTGGATGTTTCAGTTAACAGGTTGAGGTGTCAGTCTGATTAGCTTTCCGATTGACAATTGCACTCAGTGAGACTCATATCAGACTTAGTGAGACTCAGATCAAGCTCAGATTGACTCGACATGCTGCTGCAGTCTCTCTCTCCTTGGGAATTGCGCCCCCCCTAGACTAGATTTCTAGTTTTTGTTATAAATAAAGTTCAGTTTTCCTCTTCCAAGCTAGTTAGAGCTGGATTGAAGAGCTGTTGCTATTCTATTGTGTACTATTTTGGAATAAATAAGCTTTGGAGGCAAGATCTATGGTGTAATGCTTTTCATGTGTGGATGGTGATTGTCAAGTGATTATGAGGTATAATCTGTATTGTTGATCTTTGTTTTTTGCTGGTTAATTGTAGGCCTTGAAGGAGAGATCTCCCTACTATTAGGGTAAGAGGTCATTCTAGTTTGATTTATTCTCTTATTGTTCGCTTGTTTCATATCTCTCGGAGTTGTATGTATTTTAAGTTTAATTGCATGCTTTCTAATTGTCTTTTTCCAGCGACACCTACGTTTTAACCATCTGTTTGTGCAAGGATTTATAAGTTGCACATGATATCACTTGTAGAAGGGGTTGAGATATTTTGTGTCTTCCTCATATTCATGATATTTTTGAGTACATAGTCCCTCAGTGTTTCACCAAAGCAGAATCCAAATCCCAACATTCCCAGGCTTCCAACACTCTTTCTCTCTCTTCCTCCTTCTAAAAATCAAAATTTTCCCTGGTTACTTTGTTTACAAGATTTGATATTATTAAGATATATTATCTTAAATTAAAAATTAACATAAAAATATTGTCTCAAGGCTCATAATCTAGATCTTATTCCTAAAAAATTTCATAAAGCATTCTAGATCTAGTTTAGGGAAATCGTCTATTTTGCATGACAATTTAAAGAGAATCCATAGTTTCCATGCATTAGATTTATGTTTTATTTTTTAAAAGATAAAATAAATCAATCGGTGCATATCACATTGGCTCCCCCAAAGACAATCCAATACCCCAAGGAAAGCTTTCTTTCCTTGGTTCCGTTTTTACCGTTTTAACTAGTTTTAACTTAGTTTTTTTTGGTTTAAAGTAGGCTGACCCAAAGTACTTTCAAAGTGATTTTGGGCATATTTAATTCTAATAATCTCACATTTTTTTATCAGGCATAAAATAAAGAGTATAATCCATTGCTCGAAAGTGGTTTTTGGGTCATCTGAATCCCCCCAAGGGTCTCCCTTTTTTACTGTAATCTTTAATTTTGGCATTTTATAAAGCATTGGTTTCATTCTGTATAAGGACCAAGAGGATGCAGATAATTTTTTTATATTTTAACCACTTATAGTAAAAAATTTCTTCGAATAGGCTCTTTTGAGCACATTCCCCATCCCCCCTAGGGGGATTCGCGCCTTTTTTCCATTTTTTGCATTTTCTTATTTCTGTTTCACTCTAGATTAGTTTCATTTATGAAGAATAATATTCTTTGATTACTTTATCATATATTCCATATTAAAGTATCAAAGTAACTTTAATACTTACCCCACGACTTCCCGATTGACTCGAAAGGGGAAAGAGATGCATGCTAGGACTAATTCAAAAACCTATGGTTTGCTTCTTTTTTTTGCTGCTTGCCATTAATTTCTGCAAACAATATTTCTAAAATCAACCCCCTCCTTGATTCCCCGATTGAGGTCCACTTGGACAGAAAGAGGTTCCTGGAGGGTTTTTCTTTCTAATCAAAGCACACCGTTTAAAATTTACTAAAATTGACAATACTACGGTGTGTATTCTCTACACTTGGCTGTGGTTCATATGATCAGTCAAGCTACATCAAAAGCAATGTGAGTGACTAGATTAATTAGGATTCACCTTCCCCAACTAAACACCATCAGGAAAAAATCCAAAGCCTCGATCACACCGTAAATAGTGGAAAAATACCCAACGAAAGTGGAAACTCCTAGACAGTGACCTTGGGGCACTAATATCTGTTACACCTTCATGTGTATTATGAACACATTCTGAGAGACTCCATTCATCCCACACATTCCTTGCGGGTAGCCATGAAGGTTTATTTTTAGACATACTCCAAGTACCCCTCGGGTATATCTGGAGTCCCCCCTCGCCTAATTTAATCCACTCATATTCCATATTAACTTAAAATGTACCAAGAGGCAATTGCAAAACATTCACTCCAAGCACATGCAAGTACATTTGATTATTTTATGACTCCATTTTTGAGGCACTGGTCCTGTGTTTAAATCTTTTGATATATATATAATGTGTGTGTCAACATTGTGCTTTATTGTGCTCATTTTTCATCTTGTCATCTATGGTTATGTATGGTTAATTTCAAACTCCTAAGCAACTATCTCAATTTAACATTATCATACTAAAGTAATTTTCCTTAGTAACTTAATAGGGTCTACCCACCTTAGCTTCATTAGGAGTTGAACCTAAACGGAGGAGTTAAGAACAAGGTGATAGCCTTGACTCGAGACTTTCCCCCAAGGACACAACGAGTGGCTTGAATATTTCTGCCACGTCCCCCACAGGTGTGTGAAAGGCGGTAACACATTTTTGGCACCATTGCCGGGGATGAATCTTTTTATTCCCGAGTACCACTTAGCTTAACGTTTTTCTAAACAACTAAAAAGATAAAAAATTTGATTGATCTTGTCTTTAAAAAACAAAAAAATTAAAACTCAATCCATCTGGCGACTCCACTATATAACATACCTACAAGCATTTCTACCCAAAGAAACCACCAGCAATTATTCAATCCTCTCCCTGATCCCGAAAGGTTTATTAGAGAAAGATTGAATAGGCAGACTTCTCGTAGAAACCTTGAAGAATTAGGAGACCAATCCCTCTCAGATATCCATCACATATTTGTAGAGAGTCATATTTACCAATCTCAAGAAATGATGGAATTCTTCAAACCCCTTGACTTTTCTCAGATAGCAGGTGCTCCCCATGACATTCCAAATGATGCTATCAATAAGCTCCCATATTTTAGGGCAATAATGCCATCACTACCAAGTCTCACCTTCGAAAGTTTGAAAAGCACCTAGTCAGTTATTGCAATGATCTAGCCCATAACCATGATGATGTCAAAATGAAGCTCTTTGCTTTATCCTTACTTCAACCTAGATGATGATTCATATAAAACTCTTAGTGAATTCCAAGATGGTTTTAGGAAGAAATGGGGAGAAAAGAAGGAACCAAGACATTTTCTTGCTGCCCTTCATAGCATAAAAAAGATGGAGAATGAAACCATGGATGAATTTAACACTAAATTCAAGTGTGTGGTTGCAGACCTTCCTAGAGACATCAAGCCAAAGGATACCTATGTCCTCATATCTTACATTGAATCTCTCACCACTGACTTAAGGTACTAGTTGAGAGATAAGGAACCGACTGATCTAAAAACTTCCCAGGAATTAGCCGAGAAAATAGAAAAGAATATGCAATCTTCAGGAAAGTCTAATATTCCAGGTTACACTAGGGGAAGCACTTCCTACAACAAAGATACCAAGGGTAAATCTGTTGAATCAGAAGAAAAGGGAACTTCTAAATATCCCATGGAAAAGGTGGCGGACATGATAAAAAACTTGGTTACTAATGAAAACTAACAAATGACCAATCATGCTTTGCAGTTGAATCACCTGTAGAATAGAATAGTGACAATAGAAAGGAATAATGGACCTAGGAACTTTTAGCCCAAGCAAAATTAGATGTATCAAAGAAATCCCCTCATCAAGAACCTAGGATCCCAAACTAGTTAGACTCAGGTAACATGGTAGAGGAAGTAGTTCCATGGTGTAGACCCTGTGAACAATTCCACCAAGAAAGCACTTGTTATGTTTCAAATCAAGTCATGGAACATGGAATTCCCGAGATCAGTAGTCAGGAAACAACTTCAAGCGAGCTTGATCATGTATACATGGTAGGCCAAACCTACCCTTTGTCAAACCCGCATTGGCAGCAAGCCCCAGATTACAGTTATGAGAAGGATCTCCTTTCCAGCTTCTATGGTGAAATGCCTACTCCAGAAAGAATTCAAGAAATGAAGGAGGCTAGATTCAAGGGTGCAGTTTATCAAAGGAAGGAGAAGTCTTCACTAGCTAAACAGTACAAACCTAAGGTAACCACTCCTCCTCTCCCAGATCCCCCTGTTATCCCATAATCAAAGATTGACATGGGAGAATGGATAAGTAATGCTAAGATTTATGTTTCTGTAGCTGATGTCCCTAAAATTCATGTCAAAAAAGAAAATTTGTTTAAATCCATAGAGGATAGTCAAAATAAAACTCATGATGTTGTCAAAGAGTATCCTCTCCCTAATAATAATGCTATGTTTGAATATGAACACATTGAACCTAATTCCTATAGTCCTCAACAGTGTTGATCCAAAAAGAGAAGACCACCCACCTTTTTATGTATCTCTCTTAGTTGATAACCTTCTCCTTCATAACTACAAGTTAGATTCAAGTGCTTCATCAAATGTCATGACAAGAAAAGTAATGGAACAACTAAATCTAAGGATCACCCAACCCTACCACAATGTTTGTTCAATGGATGCAAGAGAAGTTGAAGTGGTAGGGATAATCTTAAATCTACATGTTAAGTTCGCCAAGTATCCTGACATCGACATGTCAACGGATGTGGTAGTGATTGATGTGCTAGATAATTGGGGTATGTTGCTATCCAGAAAATGGGACGCAACTCTTGGTGGGTACATTCAAATTGATTGGGAATATGCTACTATACCTGCGTCAAAAAAAAATAGGGTGATACTCCATAAAGAGAAGCTAAGGAAATGGCATGTAGAAAACCCTAAGAAGCCTGGAAATGAATTTGTACATTGCACTGATAATTTTGGGAACTATCCTATCTTGTCAAATTTCATGGCCCCTATTAAGGAAAACATTAAATATGAAAAGATAGATGAGGTTTGGAAAATGTACTTTGACGGGGCTTGATCCAAATCCAGAAAGGGTGCAGGCATCGTGATCATCTCTCCTTCAAATAAAGTCTACAACTTTGCTTTCGGGTTAGAGTTTGAAGCATAAAACAATGTAGCTGAGTATGAGGCATTGCTTCTAGGGTTAGAAACTGCTAAAGACATGGGGATAAATATGTTGAACATAAAAGGTGATTTAGACTTAGTTGTCCTCCAGATTAAGAATCAATATCAATGCAAAAATTACAAACTAAGGAAGTATAGAAATGTCACATGGGACACCATGGAATGGTTTGATGCACTTAACATTCAAAGGATACATAGGGAAATAAATGGGTTAGTAGATGATTTGGCGGTAGCAACATCCACCCTCCAGCCTTCAGATGAAATGATTAATGGGAATGGAAAAATGGAAATTAATTTCAGACCATCAATTCTAGATTTAGATCACTGGCAGGTGTTTAAAGATGATGAGCAACTCTTGAGATTCATCCATAATCTCCAAGAGTTTGAAGGTTGCAAGATCAGTTATCAGCAAGAGGGTAAAGCGTATTAGGAATGCGAGGATAATGAAAGGAATCACATCCCAAATAGCCTTATATCCTTTGAAAATTTGTTTGATCGACAAGATCATCATAAAAACAAAAAAGAGGAAATAAAAATTGGGGATTATATGGAAATAAACATAGGAACTGATAAGGACCCCAAGTTAATAAAAATTGGAAAATGTACTTCGGAAAAGGAAAGGAATAGTTTGATCAACTTATTCAAAGAATGTAGAGATGTGTTGGCCTTTAGTTATGATGACAGGAAGATGTGTTTCAGCACACTATTCCCCTCATAGAAGAGGCTAAAGAGGTCAAGCCTTTCTGACAAAAACTTAAGCGAATAAATCCTAAGTTGGCCCCCCATTGTGCAGAAGGAGCTTCAGAAGATGTTAGCAGCAGGGATCATAGCACCTACAATACATTCATCATGGTGCTCCAAATTAGTTGTTGTCAGAAAGAAGAATGGGTCAATTAGAATATGTATAGATTTCACAAATCTGAATACATCATGCCTTAAAGATAATTACCCATTTCCTGACATAGAAACATTGCTTCAAAGAGTAACGGGATCAGGAATGATGTCCATGTTGGATGGATTTTCCAGTTATAACCAAGTGTTGGTAAATAAAGAGGATCAACATAAAACTACATTCACCACACCTTGGGGAACCTATAATTTTTTAAGAATGCCTTTTGGTTTATTAAATGTTGGTGCCACCTTCTAAAGAGCCATGGATTTTTCCTTCATAGAACTTATAGGCAAAATAAACGAAATTTACCAAGATAACTTAACTGTTTTCTCAAAAGAAAGGTCTGACCACATAAGTCATCTTAGGCAGGTTTTCATAAGATGTCAAAAATTTTGTATTTCCTTAAACCCTGCCAAGTCAATCTTTGGGGTTGATGAAGGAAGGTTGTTGGAACACATCATTTCTAAGGATGGTGTCAAATTTAATTCTAAGCAATTTGAAGCCATTAAGAATGTCCCCTCGCCTTAGAATATTAAATCTCTACATTCTTTCAATGGTCAGATAAATTTCATAAGGAGATTCATCCCAAATTTAGCAGAACAAATAAATCCTCTACAAAAATTGTTAAAGACAGATGCTAAATTTGAGTGGACAGATGAAAGGAAAGATGCTTTCAAGTCTATCAAAGATGCCATATCTAGGTCCCTAGTTTTGATCAGTCCAGATTATTCCAAGGAATTTCAAATATTTTCCTTTGCCTCAAAGGACACCATTGATGTTGTTTTTCTTCAAAAGAATAAGGAAGGACAAGAGCAACCTATAGCCTTTATGAGTAGAGCCTTGCAACATTCAGAGTTGATGTATACCACCATGGAGAAATGGGATTACGCTCTTGTCAAGCCCCTTAAATTTTTTAGAACTTATGTAGGATACTCCAAAATCATTGGGTATGTACCCCATGCAGCTGTCAAGGATATAATGTCTCAGCAGGATTGTCTAGGAATCAGGGGTAAGTGGGTTTCAAAGATTCAAGAGTATGATTTAGAGATAAAACCTACTAAGTTAATTAAAGGACAAGGTCTTGCAAATATGTTGACCCAAGGAAATGAAAAGGCTTTAGGAATAATCTGCCAGAACATTGAACCAGAACAAAGTGTATCAGACTATCTTTAGAGATTAGAGCAGCACCCTTGGTATGTCGACATCATCTTTTTCCTCCGTAACCTTACATGCCCTGATCACCTACTTGGCCATAAAAGAAGATAATTAAGGTTAAAAGCAACTAAGTATTGTTTAACAAAAGATGGTTTGCATTGGAGAAACCCCGATGGTTTAATACTTAGATGTATCGATGAACCTGAGTCCAAAAAACTCATGGTTGAGTTCCATTTAGGATTTTGTGGTGGACATTTTGTAGCAAGAACCATTTCCTATAAAATCCTTAGAGCAGGCTACTATTGGTTGAACCTCTTTTAGATGTGCACAATTGTGTCATAGTTTTCCTTGAGTGTCAGTTGTTCACTGGAAAGCAACAAATGAAAGCCTTGATTTTAAACCCAATAGTAGTCCAAGCCCCTTTCCAATAGTGGGGGCTTGATTTCATTGGTAAGTTCAAGGATAAATCGAGCAATGGTTATTCTTGGATACTCACCACCACTGATTATTTCACCAAGTGGATAGAGGCGATACCCACTAAGAAGGAAACTGATGTTGTAGTCATGGATTTTTTTAGAAGATAAGATTATCACAAGATTTGGTGTGCCAACCAGAATCATCATAGATAATGGCCCGTGCTTTATTTCCTCTCAGATGTCATCCTTTTGTTTCAAGTAGAGCATTGTCCTATCCCATTCATCCAACTATTATCCCCAAGCAAATTTTCTAGCTGAGTCAAGTAATAAAAACTTAATGACAATAATCAAGAAAACTGTTGGTGATAATAAAAAGGCTTGGGATAGCAAGATCAAGTTTGCATTATGGGCCGATAGAATCATAAATAAAAGTTCAACCGGAAGGAGTCATTTTGAACTTGTCTATGGCCTAGATGTCTCCTTACCTATCCACTTAAAGCTTCCAGTGTATCAGCTTCTCCAGACCTTTATCTTAGGTCAGGATGCCATTCAGAACAGAATCAATAAGTTGATCGAGTTAGATGAGAGTAGAAGAAACTCCCTTGACCAAAGTCTCAGAAATTCAGACAAAGTCAAGAGAACCTTTGATAGATCTACCCGGCCTAGATCCTTTCAAGTAGGTGACACAGTCTTGCATTGGTACAAATGGTGGGAGAAACCTAGGAAGCACAGAAAGTTCGACAGTTTATGGTTGGGACCATATATCATTGATGAAGTAACAGGAACAAATTATTTCTATCTAAATGACCTAGAAGGAGAAAGGTTAAGGTTACCAGTGAATGGATTTATCCTTAAGATGTTCTTCACTGAGACGATATGATTTAAACAATGGTCAATGAAACAAAGAATAGAAGGTTGAGTGGAAGTAGAGATGCAGTATGAATGAAAAAACTGTTAGAAACAGTCGCAAAGGATTTTTGCAAAGATATCATACAGATCCACAAAGTCATGATGAAATCCAAATTTGATCTGAAATCTACGGTCAGGAAGCATTCCACACAAGATCCAACGGTTGAGGATCAGTTCTGCAAAAGACAGGCGGGATGATGAAGTTCTGCAAAAGATCAAGATCATATGGCTAAGATTAGGTCCACCAAAAGAGATCGACGGTGCATAAGATAAGTTGTGGAAAGAAGCTTGCGGAAATTCAAGATACGATTTTGGGAAATGTCACATCCCACAATCTGGAGAAATTGGACAACTAAAGATAGTTCCGCTAAAACTGATCAACGGTTTGGAAAAAGAAGTGCGGAAAGAAGTTTGTGGAAAGTCAGGATATGATGTTGGGAAATGTTACATCCCACATCCTGCATCCCGTAATCTGAATATCGACGCTCATGGAGAATCCCGATGAACATCAACGGTGGGGAATAGTTGAAACAGGAGCTTGGTGCGAAAATATGATTTCAAAAGGAAATATTTAGAGTATATCAACGGTTCATAGTGTATCTAGAGAAGAATATTGTGGAAGCATCAGAAAATGATAAACAGAGCTGCGGAAATGAACTCTGGGTTGTGAGAAGAACGAAACGATACGTTTGTTGAAACTTAATGATGAAATGATGTGACTGTTGAATGGGTAGATGATGAAGAGGTATGTATGTAAGTAAACAGTCACGATCCAAAATGAACGAACGCAACTATTCAGAGATGTGTTGGCAGGTAATAGGTAAAATGTATTTATTAAATGAATGTGTAAACAATAAAGTGTCTCTGTCAGCAATTCTGATAGAGTCCAAAGTGAATAGTTTTTCAACTATTATAAAAACTAAGAACATTAGTCTAGGGTGGCAAGGTGGTGCTAGGGAAGGCCATAGGTCTGCAGGGGGTTGTAGCCTCCTTCTAGTCGTAGCTGGAGAACAGGGTGTCGTAGCATCCTTGTCTGTTGAAGCAGGCAGAAAAACCATAAGGGTGTTGTAGCATCCCATTCTGTAGTTGCAAGAAAAATGTAGGGTGTATCTACATCCTTTTTGTTGCAACAGATAAACAATTTTGTAAATTCATCTTATTAATGAGTTTGTGTTGGTGGTTTTCTCTTTTGAGGTTTCCACGACAAAATCTTTGTTGATTGTTTATTTTGTGTATTTTAAAGTAATAAACTAACAATACTGATTCACCCCCCTCCCCCCCTCTCAGTATTGTGGGATAAACCAACATGAATGACAAAGGTAAGAACATTTTTTTTTTAATTTTGTGAATTTTTTTTATTGTAATCAATGATAAAAATAATATTTTCAACCTTTCTACTCCAATAATAACTTAACATATGGGAATATATTTTATTTAAAAATACAATTAAATAAAAAATTTAATTTAAAGACTATTTAAAAATTTAATTTAAATTTCTAACAGAACTGTTCCATATTGGAATTATGAAAACGCCAAAAAATATTCTAAAAACAAATTTTCTATAATTGCTCTTGTGCAAAAAGATACTAGTCCAAACAATCTTCAATCATTGTAAGTTAATATTTAACACAAAACTTGAAATAGGCACCGTATCAATTGCTTGGAATGTTATAAATAGTTTATCATATCTGCAATATATTACTAATATTACTAATAATAAATATAGTATGGAGTTTCAGGTTTAATAAATGAATTCAAGTTTTTTTGTCCAGGTTCACTGAAGGTATAGAGGCACACAGTTGGTTGTGGAGGAGCAAGTGGCTTCCATCCATTGCATCCCAATTTTTTTTAAGGAGGATTGTTTGATTGAAATTTTAGATATCCACATGCAGGTGTAGGACTTTACATACATAAGTCATTTATTCTTTAATTGATTTTTTTCTTTGAATAATATTTTTTTTGACAAGAAAAGATATAATTCGTATTAAACGGGTAGTAGTGTAACCACTGAAGAAATATCTACAAAGTTCAGCACTGCCATTTGAAGACAACAACCAGAAACCAAAATACTTAATTTACTACTACCCTTACACATAAGCCAAAAGGATTTATCCTGATGCCACCCAACCCAACTGAGTGATTCCTTTACATTGAGATAAATATTGTAACAGAAAAAAATAATTACTACCCAAACATAGCTTGGATCTTCCCTTACAAAGAGATAACAGAAGTCACAAAAAACAAAAAAAAAACCTAGAGGAATCCTGAATTATTTTCCTCGTCCGCCACAGTTCTGGGCTGATGGGCCTGGATTTGTAGTGTTTTCATTCAGTGCCATATTTGACACTTTGATCTCCAGTTTATCGAACCAAATTTCTAGATTGGCTAGCAATTATGTCAATGTTGGCTCTGTCTGAGAGATGGAATGCACAAATTCTTCACAGAGCTGAGACATATCTTTATCTACTATTTCCAAACGTCTCCCTCCTTCAGTGTCCAATTGATGCAAATAGTGGTTCTGCCTCTTAATGTTCTTTTTAATTTCTCTCAATTTAGCCGCAATGAACAGGGAAGGATCAGAGGAAGCCGTGGAGTCAGAGGAGGTGCCCATTGAAACAGAGGCGATCCTCAACCAAATTATCGCTACCTCACTTCTTCTCTACTTCCAGAGAGCTAAGCAGAAATGTAGATTATAGGAATTGATGAGGGTCAGATCACCTCCTATTAAATCTCCCTTATAGCTCATTATTTCCAGGCCTGTGGGATAATCCATCACACAGTTCCCACGCTAAAGAAAGGACAACAAAGGATGCCTGAGTAAATTCAAACTACGGGCAAACTCACTCATCAAGTTCATAGATGAATTCTGAGGGATATGACCAGACCTTCTTATGCCAATATTAACGGTCGCATGCAGCAACCCACACGCTAGAGAGAGAAGGAATGATTTTCCACAAGCCATAGATGGGAACGTTCGGCTCCACGTGGGAGGCCCAAGAGATAAGCCCTCTGATCCTTTCTCCATAGTCTTATGTAATTTGGTAGAAGGAGCTAGTTCCATTAAGTTCTATAATTCCTTTACTCAGTGCAGAAGCGACATTTTCCGCCTGGTCTGCTTTGTCATTTAAACTTCGTAGAACGTGAAAATAGTCTATCCTCTTGAAGGAATTGGCAAGAATTTGTATTTTTTTTATCAGTTTTCATATCTACATCTGGGAATGAAGGAAATTGGTTGACAAAGCTTGAATGACTAATATAGAGTCCCTAATCACACTGATTTCCAAGATTTCTTGTATTCTAGCTTGGCAGAGACCTTGACAAAGAGCAATAGCTTCAACAACATTGTTTGTTTCGTATCCAAAGCCTCATGAGTAGATTTTTTCTTGAAATCCATTAGGATTAATGAGAACACCTCCCCCTCCTACCGCCCCTGGGTTTCCTTTGGAAGCTCCATCGAAGAAAATGATGTGTCTTTGTAAGTTGATCATCCGGCTATCAAGTTTGAATTTTTCTATCCTTAATTCCCATGATAGTGGTTTTTGCTGAATATAAATAGTTGTTCCTAGTAAATGTGGAGAGAGACTATGGAGCCATTCTTCTTCACATGGGGAGAGAGGACAACCAAAAGAATCATTCCATAGAAATTTGAGACAATTTCCTATCAGACCAGTGATTTTGGTGACAATCTGCGCAGCAATGGAAGATTTCCCTCTGAATATACAAGAATTCTTTTACAACCATAATTTCCATAAGATAATTTAGGAAGAGTCAACTAGAAAGATTTAACCAAAGAATTGTTTATATTAGAGAAAGGAAAAAGAGTTTCCCAATTAATTAGGAGGGAGTGGATGCTTTTAGGAAGTTGAACTGATCCAGCCTAGCCGAGAAGGGCTTGTTTCCGAACATCTTCAACAAAGGAGCAAGAGAGCAATAGGTTTTCGGTTGAATCTTCATTAGTAAGGTAGAAAGAAGATCTAGTAGGACCTTTCCATCCTTTCCTTTTAAGGTTTCCCCTATTAGAACCCGATTATGAACCAAAGTCTAGATAAAAAAATCTATTTTGGGGAGACTTTTTACTTTCTAGATGCTTTTCCAGATTGTTGGGTTGTCAGGAAAATGGGGGGAGACTTAATATATTCTTAGCCAGCATACAGGGAGTAGATGCCCATCCTTCTTCCCCAACCTTGAGTATCCTTAGCTTTCTTTGATATCAAATATTTTCCTTGAAGGGATATAAAAGAATATTTTTCCTCCTGGAGATGTGGAGGGAAGTTTGGAATATGCCAATTTTTCCAGGTTTTTAAGTTATCAATGTTCCATTCTGAGATGTCCCAAAGAGTGGCTATATTCTAACTTCACAGATAGCCTTTAATTTGATCAATTACATGATAGGGATCAATAGGTGGATCTCCCATGATAGAATCCTCCCAAATTTTGATGTGCTTTCCGTTTCTTGGAATCTAGGTGAGATTAGAGGAAAAGAAACCATGATCCCTCAAGCATATGGAGAAAATAGGAGATACTTTTCTCACACTAGGAGGGATATTAAGACATCTTAATCAGTTTCCAAAGAAGAATTTTTCCACAATGCTTGCTTGCTCCAAGAAGTGTTACCTGAGATTATATTCCAAAGGATCTTGGCTCCAAGGGAAATATTTTGCGCCCAGAGATCACGAAATTGAAGGTCTCCTTCTAGTAGAGGCTTTGAAATTTCCCCCCAACTTACCAACAAGAGCTTGTTTTCATTCTATTTTCATCATTTCCAAAGGAATTTATTTAGCAAGGCTTCAATCTGATCAATTAAACCTTTCGGGGCCATGAGGATGGAGTATTGATAAATGGGAATTCTAGAGAGGTTTGCTTTGATTAACACGACTTTTCGAGCAATTTTTAACCAGGAGGAACCCCAAGTATTTATCCTGGATTTTAATTTGTCGATTATTGGAATCCAATTGGAGGATTTTGGTGCAGACTTAAAGATAGGGTCTCCTAAATATTCAAAATCTTCCCATTGATTTTTTCCTTCTATTCCCATAATTCTGGTGATATCAGACATCTCTCTAGGATTGTAATTCCACCCGTAAATTTGACTTTTTCTATAATTGATATGAGTCCTCGAAGCATATTGATAAAATTCAAGCTCTTTTTGAAGTTCCTTGCCGAGTAGATACTTGCTCCTCCAAGAAGAACCGTGTCATTAGAAAATTGAGCATGATTAACATCTTTGACCCTCGAGCGATGTGAAGCCCTATAATTTCTTGATATTGTTGACTCTAATCTAGATGGAAACTGAGCACCAAAGCTTAAATGGCATAGAGAAGAGAAGAACCTTGACGAAGACCCTAGGTGGCTTGGAAAAATCCTACTGCTCGTCCATTGAATAATGGAGTGATCCAAGGGCCTCAAATACAAGCTTTGACCCAGGAAATAAAGGCCAGATTAAAGCCAAAGCAAAGCAAGTATTGAAACATAAATTCATGCCTAACTCTGTCAAATGCACTAGCTAAGTCAAGTTGGATGATCATACCTTTTTCATGATGATGGAGACTCGAATGAATTTCCTCTTGGATGAGAATGATGTTATCAACAATGTGTCTTCCTTTTACAAAACCACCTTGGTTCTAAGGAATTATGTGGGGGAGAACACCTTTGAGCCTATTTTCTATGACTTTGGTAATTATTTTATAGCCAATGTTGTAGAGAGAGATAGGTCTAAACTGATAAAAAGAGATGGCCCCTTTTTCTTTTGGGATGAGGGAAAGAAAATCCAAGTTAGTACTACCCCCAATCTTGTTACAAGCTTGGGACTTCAATGCCATCTTGTGAAGTTCATGTTTAATGATTTTCTAGCATGACTTGAGAAACTTGGAGGTGAAGCCATCGGGCCCTGGGGATTTTTCGGGATCCATACTATCTAGGGCTCTTTTCATTTCTTTTTTTGAGATAGGAGCTATAAGGGCCCTATTAGTTTCCTGGTTAACCTTGGAAGGAATCAGGTTTAGGACAAAGGAGCTTGGGTAAGCCCTAGGGAGCATTTCTTCTGTGTATATATTCCTGAAATGCTCATTATTCAAAATCTTGAATAATTTGGCCTTGGTTATGTATTTCCTTAACCGCTTTGAAATGCTTACGACCCTCAGCTTGCTTGTGAAAGAAACTGGTATTTTGGTCCCCATATTTTAACCAAAGACATCTATATTTCTGTCGCCAATACTCCTCTTCCATCCTGCAGGTTGTATGGAGTTTTTATTGGAGAGAAGCTTCCTTTTCCAAACTTTCCACAACCAATGATTGATTTTCCATCCATAGTTGACGCTTCTCTAAGCGATGTTGTACTTCAATTCTTTGCATAGCAGGGTTTTGAAGGACTTAGCCCAGGATTTGAGAGCAACTTTGATTTTTCTGAGTTTTTCCTACCAGAAAAAAAAGGGGGATCCCGAAACTGGATCCTTCCAAACTGATTGAAATATTTTTTAAAAACCTTCCTGCTTGACCTAAGATGGGCCGAATTAGAAAGATATGGGACCAATATTTTTCTCCACGGTGAGTTCCAATAGGATTGGCCTATGATCAGACATATTGAAGGGAAGAATAGAAGAGTCAACCCTAAACCAAAGCAAGAGAAGATATTGTTGAACCAGAAACCTGTCAAGTCTTGATGCTATGTGGCCAGGTCCAATTCTTCTTTTTGACCAAGTAAAAATACCTTGGGATGGTTTAATGTCTTCTATATCCCAATCCATCATTATGTCTTCAAATGCTTCATGAAGTGGGACTCTAACAATTGAACCCCCTTTTTTCTCTTTAATGTGAAGGGTGATATTTAGATCCCCATCTAGAATAAGATTCTCAGGATGAAGAGAGCTCAGGGTTTCCAGGACACTCTGCCAACATTTTTTTCTTTCTGAAAATAGGACTGGAACATAAAGATTTAGAATACTTACTAGGTGGCCTGATTCTTTATGATGAAGGCTTATGAGAATCCAGTGTGTGCAGGAGGAGGAATGGAATAGATCGAATTTGACCAAGTTCCATAAAGTGACTAGCCCTCCCGAGGCCCCCCTGGCACTCACTGCTGCACTGTCACCATTTTTCCATAAAAAATGACTAGATTAGAGGAACTTAGATTCCTCCAATTTCATCTCCTGGATTAGTAAGACTTCGGGTGTGTAAATGCGAATTAAATATTTCATTACTTCAATTTTTTTTTTTGCTCCCTAATCCCCTACAATTCCAAGAGATAACCTTCATTACTTACCTTTTGAAAGATGGACAACCCATTTGGAGGCCTGGCCTTTTTGTCTTGTAAATCTTGGATTCATCATTTTGTCAAGCGTTATTTGAGATCCTTGTAGTTTATCTCTGTAGGTGACTTCCTCTCTGCATTCCTTGTCTAATTTCCTTCCACTTCTTGTCTTTTTTTGTGATACTTGAAGTGTGTCGATTTCTCCTTCCTCTTCTTCCAATGTATCCTCCTATGTTTCTGGATCTTGTGGTTCAGGTTGTGCTATAGCTTCCTATGGATTGTGCTTACTTTTGCCAAGAGAACATTTTCCTTCTACCCTTGAGATTGTTGTCATGGGGAAACTCCCCAGTTCTTCTTCCACCAGTATTGTTTCTGCATTCAAGTTTATTTCTTCCAATGAACCTTCCAAAGTAGCGAATCTATTACTTGCTTTAGATTGAGATTTCTGGATTATGTCTTTCTTTCTGGGAAATGGGGGATTAGGGTTTCTCCCCTCTATTCTTTATGAGGGTTTGGGATGTGCATTTGATCGTTTGGATTGCTGCCACCCTTCTTCGGATTCCTTTTCTTCCTGTGTTTGAGGAATTTTTGGACAGTTCTTCGTAGTCATGGCACAAGGGTATTGATCTTTAGGATTGGCTTTGTCGGTGTATTTTCCAATCCCGTTTCTGATAGTTTACAGGGAATACGGGGTCTAGTAATGGATCGACAAATTTGGCAGATGGACCCAAACAGACACTGCTTTGGGGACATCTACTGAAGCTATTGGAGATTAGCGGGAGCCCGTTTTTTTGGATCTAGTTATCAGTTGATTTAAGAGACGCCCAAATCCTAGTGAACTACCAAACCAGTGCTCGTTCCGCCAGAGACAACGATTTGCATGGGTTGGTGAGGTAGGAGATCGATGGTCGAGATCTCGTCCAACTTATTCACAAAATTTGGGGGTGGAGCAGAGATGGGTTTCTGACTCTGTCTAGAGATAAGCCACCTGAAAGATCCAACGTCTTCAGAGGAGGGGGGCAGCACCGCACCGCCATCTGCAACACTCATGATTGGAAACCCTAGCAGTGTGGCTCGAATCGATCTGATCCCAACTCGCCAGATGAAATATAAAAAATGTTAGATCTAGTTGAGAGGATGATTTTCTCCCATTCCATAATCAATTCATGTGTCTTTGAATAATATTTTTTAATTTTAAAATTTTAAGTTTTTTTCCAAATTAATAATATTTATTATTTAATTTTTTCAAATTATTAAAAGCAGAGACTAAGCTGCACGCAACTCTTGTTATTAATATCGTTGGATAATAAATATAATGTGGGTATGGTAGAAAATATAGATGTAGTTAAAAACTATTTTGAAGACTATCCCTATTATTATAATAATTGTAGAATTATGAATATAATGTGATTCATAATTTGCGTATATGCGTCTATGAATACAACTGAAGGTTTTCAGACTATTAGAGTTCCAATTGTTTTGAACTAAGTTTCATGAATAATTGTGTAGTTTTTATTATTTATTTAATAAAAAACAACATAAATAGATACACATTATGACGTTGATGGAGAGTTGTGCTACTTTAGTTATATTTCTTTATATATATATATATATATATATATATATGATGATGATAATTAACGTCCACTGAGACCAACTTTGGTCTATCAGACCTTAAGTAGGATAATACTTGGTTTACTTTAAAATCTTGTTTCGGTGCTCAAAAAGCTTGCCAAGAAGCTTTCTAATCTCACTATAGTTTTGGAAAGTTAGGAGGTTATAAAGGTTTGTATTGTAGAAAATACTATGAAACTCATATCTAATGTGGGTGTAAGCAAGGCACTCTAAGAGAAAGTGATTTTCATCCTCAACACTCATAGACTCACACAGATATCAAACCCTTTTTGCCCATGGAGTTTTAGGAATATACCAACGACCTGTTTCACTATGGAGTTCATGAGAGTTCGTTATAATCTTGTCTATATTATTTTTCTTTAGTGAGCTAATTACTGCAGGGAGATACTTCTGATCTTCCAAGCTAGGATTAATGACCTCCTTATAGTATCTGAATTTTCTCTTAACCGTTAAATTTTCCTCACAATAGAATTTCTCTTTAAACTTAGAAGTAATAATATTTTTTACATTATCAATGTTCTGCAAAATATCATTTTCATCAATGCGCCAATGGTTTAAACAAGCCATGGTATCTTTACACCAACATCAGTTGAGGCATAGTTGGTTTTGACTTGAGTTTAAATCAATTTTAGGAAGTCTCTCATTTCCCATTTTTATTTACTAATTATAGTTTTCACAAAAAATTATACTAAAGTGGGAGAGAAAAATCTATAAAATTTTCAATTTTTTTGAAAAATAGTTTTTGTAACTTTGAATCTTATTAATGAATAACAAATTAAATTTTTTTCCCTTTGAAATACAAGATCTCCTTATAACAACTCTCAATACATTATCATAATAATACAATCCTCTAATTTGATATAATAGCCTTTATACATTATAATAATGAATTTGATATAATAGTGATATAGTTTAATGCAATATTTACGGTTTCACATGACGACGGTCTTGTTTTGGGCTTCGGGATGCACCTTAACACACAACCCTTTTCTAGTTACCGGGGTTGTTATCTTCGAGTTTTAATTTGTTTTTTGGGGTGATACAGTGGTTTAAAGTAGTGATGATTTTAAGATTTTTTTGGGTTGAAATTAGATAGTTTTTATTGGATATGCAACTATTTTGTGATATTTTTTGGCTTTGCAGTTTACTTAATGCATTTTTTTTATGTTAGGCATTATTCTTGACGAATGTGGTTTTATTATTAATATAATGAAACTGTACCGTGGAAAAAAATGTCGCATAAATAATATAAGTTACATGTCTATATGAATATAATAGTCACACATCTACATGAATAATATATTTTGATATTATAGTGACATAAATGCAAAGATAAGTTAAGTTCCACATAATAAGTTTACATGTGTAACCGACTTGCTATATTAGTGAAGCAATCCCTACATGTAATCAATTTTCTACTATTATTCATGTAAATGGATGAATAATACAATCTAACAGTGATATATATGAAATGATGATATGTATTGATTTCATTGAGA
Source organism: Pseudotsuga menziesii (assembly GCA_001517045.1). NCBI lineage: Eukaryota > Viridiplantae > Streptophyta > Pinopsida > Pinales > Pinaceae > Pseudotsuga > Pseudotsuga menziesii. Next base: position 75,339 of record LPNX010794511.1, on the reverse strand, counting down.
TACGCTTTCTACAACCCACGTGAAATGATATGTATTGATTTTGTTGAAGGGCGCTTTTTAAAACCCAATATGAAGTACAAAAGTGTAATTCAATGCTCAGTGCTCAATGTGGTGTTGATACGTGACACTTTATTAAAATGAAAAAATATTAAGTAAATAAATATTTAATAATGTCTTCCCTAAGCTAAAACTCAAAACCACTATGAGGGAGAAGTGTAACTACGTGGAGTTGACACGAGACATTTTAATAAAATAATAAAATACTAAGTAAACAAAAATTTAACAATGTCAGCCCTAACCTAAAGTTTGAAACCAGTATAAGGGAGAAGTGTAATTACGTGCTCAATGTGGAGCACAAGGCACTTTAATATAGTAGGAAAATATTAAGTAAATAAAGTTTCCAATTAATTAAAACTAATAAATTAATGAAACTTAGATACTTCTTATGTTGTGGTAGTTAGAGTTGCACTAAACTAGGATACGAGGTATTTGAGCACATATGAGAGATTTACATATTAAACTAGTATAGATCCATTTTTACTTCGGATCTAACAAGATTGAGAGGGATCAAATTCCTTTAGCTGCAATTTTTTCTTAAATTGTGCACTATAAAAAAGGTTTGCACCTCAAGAGATTTGATCCCTCTCAACACTTAATAAATCTAGAATTAGTATGGGTTTTATAACAATAACATCATATAACTTAATCTAAATGTAATGTAAATGTAAATTCTAAAGATTTAATTTATACATTATGTTGGAAACCTAATCTTCTGATTATGGTTCCACTTATTATATAAATAAATAATGAATATGGATAGTGACAGAAGAAGCTGAAAAAGTTGGTTAGAAGATGAAACTCAACCACCATATGAAATGTATAAATGAATGCATTGGCAATGGAATAATCAAATTTGGGAGCTATTCATTTGACAATGGTATCAGAGCCACCTGCCATAACTCCTACCCACTACATTTCAGTCATGGCATCCTGTATGCTTGCCAGTCCATCTCCAGACTGTTGGCTCATTAATGTAAGTTTCCCTCTACTCGTCCCTTTTTGCTTGAAGTTAAAAGTTTTTCCTTGGCATCTCTCCTTCATCTTTGCTGCACACACTCATAATTATTCTGCTGCTCACCTGTCTGTCAGTCTCCAGCATACACTGAGGAACGTTTCAAAATTTTTAAGATCGCATCCAATTATGGTGTTGCACGCACTATCATTCATCCAGGAGTGCTGAGGACCATTTCTTGAGGTATAGTATGATATTTTATGAACCCTAATATTTATTTACGAGGTTGAAGTTTTTGTGTTGCGACCTTCGTTTGTATTTATCAACTAATAGAGTCTTCACAATCAAAGTTTACATTTTCCATTGCCAATGGAGAGTGATAGAGATACTCCTTCACACGCGTGAGCTACACAACATCTGAAAGTTTCCCATCTCCCACTATTCCAGTAACTCGTTGCACATTCTTCCTAGCGGGTTTTTCTAGTCCATACTCTCATTCTACACTCGTGGTGTTGATTACTCCACCTACGTTTTGAGGAGCGTCCTATATGTGTTCAATCTTGGAGGACCATGTGGCACTCCCTTGTTACATCCACGACTAATGAAGAGACGGTGACTACGTATGACCTCCGTGTTGAATATGGAAATCATATTTCTATTTTGTTATAGTGAGTTCATTGAAGATCGGTGATTGAAAACTATTGATGGAATATTCATGCCATTACTCAACTCTGTGAAGGTAAAATATTGTTGCTCTAATTACCTGTGACCCTTGGACTACATAAAACATAATTTTACCCTAATTATGTGCTTGGAGTTTGAGTGGAAAATTATGCAAATATTTTCCTATGTGTATGAACTATGAATGATGTGGTAATTGCATGAGCCCGTTCTTGATGTATGAGTCATGATTGATGTGTATTTAATGAGTTGTGACTGCTATGACCTATGTGTTTGATTTGATGCTTTGGAGAATTAGTATGTGATGCGTGAAGTGCTTCACCTTTCTGAAGCAATCCTCTTCTTTGTGAACTACTACAAATTGAAGCTGCAACTACACTACTTGGGAAGATTGATTTCCTGAAGGTGAGATACAACTTACTTTCATTCATACAACTATGAGAAGTATTTTGAAGATTGTTGCATTGTTGGTGTTGCCCGCATTGAAGACTAAATTTTTGGATTTGAGAGTTGAGGATTGACCCCCTCGTCTATGTATTGCTGTGACCTACCTTGTCCCAACAGAGTTGGGTATTAATCTGTCACAGTAATCTAGGGACTAAAACACAGTCTCATAAGAGATTTCTGACAATTAAGCATGAAAATGGCATAATGGCGCTGCAATAGGAGTAGCAGCTTTGTATAATCAATAAAGAATGAGTAACACAATACAATGGTCAAGCAAGGTGCATGAATTCCAAGACAATTCGAATACTCAAGGAGGTCATTCAAATTGAATGGATGTGTGTAGCTTCACTGAATGTCAGTCACAGTCAACACACATAGTTAACCACCAATCTAATCAATAAATCATTCTCACACTAAGTCCTAGATGAATGGAGTGCAATAGATGATTGAGTCTAACTGAAAGGGACTCATCACATGTAACTGCATGTCCAACTGAAGGAGGTAGTGCATCCATAACTCCAAGTAGCTCTAATGGAGTTAACTGAAGTAAACATGTCATCAGAAGTGGTTGTAGGCACATGTGTTAGTTCCAGTTCATAAATAATGACAAAAAAAATCAAATAATGAATGGAGGCACCTTCACAACTCAGGTTAACTGATTGTAACAATCAGTTAGCAATTAGGTGCATTTATGACATTCATATCACCCTAGAAATGCTCCTTGTTTGAAGGAGGAAGCCCAGTTATCCTCCTCGACTGAAGGAGAAGGCTTAGTTGGCCTCCTTGACTGAAGTAGGGCGTGGGTGAGCTCATGCTGATGTCATAGTGTGCTCATTTGATGCCAAGTCAATTAAACTTAGGATAGTGGGTAAATAGGCCAAAATTGACCAAATAAGTGTGCATGTTGGGTAAATGACTCCAACATCCCCCCTTATGATGCTAAGTAAGTCAATTAAACTTAGGATAGTCGGTAAATAGGCCAAAATTGACCAAATAAGTGTGCATGCTGGGTAAATGACTCCAACAGCCCCCCTTAAGCTATACTCAAGAGGAGTAAAATAAAATTCATGAAATGCTAGGGCCCCAACAACAAAGGCCCTAGGTCACCCTGTACAAAAAGTAACTGCTTAATATAACCAAGGAAACGGGAAAAACCTCATGGGAAAAATACCCCCCCTCAAACTAAGCAATAAATCATGAAATTTTGGTTCTTCTATGCAACAGCATCCTGAGACTATGCATGTGAACCTTTGAATCCAAACTAAATGAATATTTCTAGAGGAATCTTCCACTTTGGAAGAAGAACAATGCACTCAACTGAATCAGAAATATAAACAGCTGCACAGTGAAAACTGGACCCATCTAGAGCAGCTGAAATCATCTGAAGAGAGAGCAAAGGTGCTTGAGAATTCAAACCATGTAAGGAACACCTAAGGAACTGATATATTGCAACCTTGAACAGAAAACCATGAGTGGTAAAATCAGCCCCAAGTGTTAGGAGCAAGTGTCCAGGCAGATGCAGAAAATCTTCCTCTTTACCAGTTCTGTGAGGAGATGAGCATGTGACCAAAGGTGGAGAAGCCCTGGGACTGTGGAGAGTGAATACTTGGGCTCCATAATCTGATATAGCTTCATAAATATCTAATTATTCACAAAATAAAATATCATCAACCTCATAAGAGGAAACTAATACCAAATCCCCAACAGTAAATTTGAAGAAGAATTGAGGCACTTGATTTTTCACACCGGAATTGGTGAGAGAAGCTACAAGCATAACTGAAAGCTCTTCTATTTTAAAATTTGAACCAAATAATATCATATCAGAAAGTAAATCAGATCTAAATGGGTTCATATCTCATCCAAAACTGTGAAATGAAATCAAATCCCCAGCAGCAGTTTCGAAGGAGACTTGTGGTACTTGTTTCTTCACACCGTTGATGAGAACAGCTACAAACATTACTGAAGGTTTATGAACCTTAAATTTTGAAGCAAGAAATATCAGATCAGATCCAAATAAGATCATATCAGATCCAATAAGGGTCATATTAGATCCAAAAGTATGGTCAACCGAGATGGTGGATGCACAATTTTCTTCTTCTTCAAAATTATGAATTTTGGTGCATGCAATCCTGCAGGAATTTGCTGGAAGATCTATATCAAGGGGAGCTAATGGATCACTCTGGTAATCTGGTATTTCTTCCAAAATATCCAAGGTATTACATATTTTCACGCCAACAGCAACATTATAGAGATAAAAAATCAAATTCTTCTTCACTTTTGGAAGCAATTATTGGCAAATTTTGCACAGAATTCAAAGGAAAATCACCGGTGAATGTTTGCATGGAAGTGCAACAGTATTTTTCTTCAATATCAGAGATTAGAATGTCTTCTTTTGTTTCATCCATATGAGGAGATGAGATATCAGATATGTCATAAACTTTCGGAGCATCAAGAGAAGGAGTCACTGCAATGAGACTTTCTTCAATTTGAATTGACTGTGTAGAATATTTTGCTTCTTCTTCATCTTGAAAAACTTCATCGGAGAGAGTAGAGGCTGAGAATTTTGAGAAAAGAATTCTTGTGGTGTTGGATGTGATCTCCAAAGTGCTATTATGATCCTCATTGTTCTTGCCAAAGGTTATGTCTGATTTTGTCCAGAGATCCTTTGGGTATTCAGCAGAACCAATAAGGTAGCGCAAGCTAGGAGAAAGGGCCAGACATATTGCTACAAAAGCTCTATCACCGTCATTTAACCAGTCATTCTCATTCTCATAAGACTCTTTTCCAAGTCCAATAGAAACCTCATAGAGACCGTGTCTCTCCAGAGATGCAATCATCTTCAACTTCCATTCTGAATAGCTTGTGAATAGGGTGAGAAGAGGGACTGATGAGTCCATTCAAAATTGTACGTGCAAAAACAAAAAAAATTCACTGTAAGGTCGAATAACCTACACATTTCAGGTTTTCATCACACCTAGCATAATTGATCAAGCAATATTGATCAACAATTCCTTTTCTTGGGGTATTAAGTGGTAAAACTTCTGCTTCTGGTGCAGTGCTGGAATTTGAGCTTTTGCTCAATGTTTCATGCAAGATCTATCAAAAACAATGTTTTTGAAGAGAATGAGCTTCGTCCCACTGTGAGCTCTGATACCATATTAATCTATCACATTAATCTAGGGACTAAAACACAGTCTCATAGTTGATTTCAGACAATTAAGCATGAAAATGTCATAATGGTGCTGCAATAGGAGTAGCATCTCTATATAATCAATAAACAATGAGTAATATGATACAATGATCATGCAAGGTGCATGAATGACAAGACAATTCGAATACTCAAGGAGGTCATTTGAATTGAATGGATGTGTGTAACTTAACTTAATGTCAGCCACAGTCAGCACACATAGTTAACCACCAAGCTAATCAATAACTAAATCTCACATTAAGTCCTAACTGAATGGAGTGCAATAGATGACTAAGTCTAACTGAAAGTTACTCATCACATGTAACTGCATGTCCAACAGAAGGAGGTAGCGCATCCATAACTTCAAGTAGCTTTGATGAAGTTAACTGAAGTAAACATGTCATCAGAAGTAGTTCTAGGCACATGTGTTAGCTACAGTTCATAAATAATGACAAAAAATAATCAAATAATGAAAAGAGGCACCTTCACAACTCAGGTAAATTGATTGTAACAATTAGTTAGCAATTAGGTGCATTTATGACACTCAGATCACCCCTAAAATGCTCCATGTTTGAAGGAGGAAGCCCATTTAGCCTCCCTGACTGAAGGATAAAGCTTAGTTGGCCTCCTTGACTAAAGGAGGGTGTGGGTGAGCTCATGTTGATGTCATAATGTGCTCATCTGATGCTAAGTAAGTCAATTAAACTTATGATAGTGGATAAATATGCCAAAATTGACCAAATAAGTGTGCATGTTGGGTAAATGACTCTAACATGGAGTGTACCTCTTCTATATGGAGTGTTGTGACTTCATCAAAGATACGACCTTCCATTGAAGAATCCACATTGTGCTACTACAAAATAAGTATCTTGCAAGTTGATGTATTTTTTCATCTTCTATGAATATTTGAAATGCAATTTTCATGTAATAGCACTCTAAAATTAATAATATAGAGATGTCGAACTGAACATAAAGCATGGACATAATTGTTTTTATAGGGCTGTAGAATTTTTAATAAGATGTAGAATCATTTTGTAATTTGTAAGGAGTAGGAACTTTAACCTGCATCCCATCATATTTTTAAGTATTTTGTAAGTTGTAGGTTCCAAATTGAAGATGCACTCTTTGGCATCAATAGTTGGTTCTATCCTCATTGGCAAGGACACATATCCATAATGATCTAGAAAGATAAAATCGATCGACCTTCATATACAATGACCTATGGGACGTAATTTGTGAAAGAAATACAATTCATATAGAATAAGATTCAGTCACAACCACTGATCCAAAACCTCCTACATCAGAGAAAGAACTTGCTATTTGGAAGTCTAGAGACAAGAAAGCCTTATCTATGATCACTTACACTATCAGTGAAGAGGTGATCCAACATATTTTTCCTCCAAAATCATCTTTTCAAGCATTAAATACATTAAAAGACTTGTATGAATCACATTCTGATATGGAAGTAATTCAGTTAATGTTAAAATTGTTAAGTTTGGAAGTAACAGATAATGATCCTATGATGGTTGCGTCTGGGATCACATAAATCATGCATAATATCCAAGCATCTAGTATGAAACTTGACCTTTCACTTGCAACATTTGTAAAGTCACTTATCCAACTCACTTCAACTACCTTGAGTCCCTGCAAGCAAGTGATAAGTTCAAAGACCTCACCTTTGACACCATGGTAGCAAAATTTTGTTGACATAGAGGAATCATTTGAAAATAAGTCAAGCGATCCTGGTGGAGAATCCCTTTGTTTTGTTCAGAAAGAAAATAATCATCCCAAAGACCCTTCTAAGGGAGATAACAACAAAAGAGGATGAGGAAGAAGAAATTTTCAGAGGTAGAGGGGGTAGAAACAACTCAAGCTACATATCAAATATGAAGTGAAAGCGCTATGGTAAGAATGTACATGAAGCAGATCAGTCTTGGGATCCTTGGGAGTCCATCAAAGGAAGACATAATCATAATAAATATTACTAAAATAAAAAAACAAGAGGCTGGTAAAGCCCCTGATTATGCTCATTATATAGCTGCACACTATAATATTGCTATTAATGAAATAACTTTTCTTTCATCTTACACAATTTGTTGGATGCTTGATACTGGTGCAACTTCTCAGATGAATTTTAGAAAAAAATGTTTTGAAGAACTGAATGACATTGAAAATTTCATAGTATACTTTCCAAAAAAATATATCCTCAAACTAGAGGGAATTGGTTCAATTAGTCTCACGCTTCCTGGTTTCCCTGAATTTGAGTTAATGAATGTTCTCTATCTTCCAATGTTGTAGAGAAGCTTGATGTCCTTAGTGAAGATTCAACAACAAGGCCATTCCATCCACATGTTTTATGGAATTGTATAGATAAAGAAGGCCTCTGGAAACAAGGTCATCATGATCGGGTATGAATATGGAAAGTTGTTGAAATTGAAGGGTTGTTCTGCAACAGTTCAAAACTTTGCCTACATATCTTAGCATGAAGAAGGTAATTTGTCATCCATTTTATTATGGCATGCAATATTTTGTCACTTGAATTATAACATTCTTCATTTGTTAAGAAATAATTGTGTATATGGTTTTCCCACTATTTATAACCAAAAGAAAAAATGTAATGCATGCATACTAGGAAAACATAGTAAGCAATCATTTCAAGAGTCCAAATTCAGAGCATGTAGAAAGTTAGAACTGATTAATTCTGACTTATGTGGCCCCATGCCAATTCCTTCTGCAAATGGTTATAAGTACCTCATGACCTTTGTTGATGATTATTCAAGAATCTGTTGAGTATATTTATTGAAGACAAAGTCTGAATCATTTCAAACATTCAAGAACTTTCATGCATGTATAGAGAATCAAGCACAAGCTCATATTGGTACGCTACATTCAGATAATGGTAAAGAATACACCTCTAATGAATTTGAGGACTATCTTTACAAACATTGGATTACAAATCAAATTTTAGTTCCTTTTACTCCTCAACAAAATGGTGTAGAAGAAATGATGAATATAACATTAATGAACATGGAAAGATCAATGATGTTTTTTAAGAATGTTAAACTGATGTTTTGGGGTGATTCAGTAGTATGCACAACATATTTGGGAAATAGAAGTCCATCTCATGCTCTTGAAGACAAGACTCCACATGAAATGTGGTTTGGACACCTTCCTTCGGTTAGGAATATCAGGGTTTATGGCTCCACCTGCTATGCCTTGATACCAAAGGAGAAAATAAACAAACTTTGTGCTAGAAGTCAAAGATGCATTTTCTTGGGGTATTTAGACACTTCCAAGACATATCGTTTTTTATGATGAGGTAAACAAGATTTTTTTTGTTTCCAGAGATGTCATTTTTCTTGAAACTAATAAAAATGACAAATCTATTGAAAGATAGACATATAATGAATTTGATCATGAAATTCCACATTGTTGGATAACTTTTACCCACTCTCGTGACCCAGATTTAACAAACCCACAAGACCAACAAAACACCCAAATACAATGGCCCGACAAAGAAAGCTCAGTCAGAAACACTTGTGAGGCAGCCGCAATCTCACCCGAGATATCCTAATGTGTAGTTTCCATAGCCATGTTTCCGCAATTGGCGAGGAATTACAGTCCCTTGGCGCACAACCAAGGTGCTCGATAGAGTCGGAAGGATGGATTCTTTTACTACTCGATAGTAGAGCAACAGTGCGACAGAGATGACATGTGACACAACCTGTACTTGACAACTTTGCAACTGTATGATGCAGATGATTCCTTAATAGTAAATGACAATGGTGCGACAGTATTTCAACTTAATAGTATTTGAGCATGAAATAATACAGAATACTTCGATGATGCTTTAGTCATTCATTCATTCAATTTCTTTTATCAATATTGCGACATTCACTTAAGCAATAAACATAAATAATGCAAGATAAGAAAACATTCAACATTCACATTCAGCGAAATAGGAAATAACGTGGAAACCCATCTGGGTAAAAACCACCAAGGTGCTATTAATCTGGCATGATAAATATATGGCACCTTACAATCTGCGACTTGCATACTATTTTGAGATATGTCTTTTTAGCTCAGACTCTTCTTGCTCTCATGCTCTCTATTTTATGCATTTCTTCTACTCGTACTGATCCACACACAGCTTGGATCGACTCTTCTACTCTACTATCTGTGCACTCAATTGCAGAATGAATCTTACAAAATGGTCTATGCACAAAGTTGTAGGTCCACGGCTCAACAACCTACTATATTATCAGACTTCTCTCTGATTCCTTCTCTTCTTTTCTAACTATTACCAACTGAACCCTTATACAAAGCGGGTTTTTCCTATTTATAAATGTTACAAGACCGCGTAGGGTCAACTAAGTACATCTCAATTATTACAGTCATAAATAGCCACAAAAATGCATTTCTTATTTATTACAGGCCATACTGGCCGCAAAAACGTCCTTCATTAGATTAATCATAGGCGATAACTAGCCACAAAAAACATCCTTTAACCTTCCGCCAACTTGAGCACCTATGGTCTTCTGACCTGTCGCTTTCTAGCCTTTACTCTTCTACCTTCCAACCTTCCACCGACTCTAGGTCTGATTTTCATTCGTCGCACCATTCCTCGTCATAACTTTCTCTGTTATGTGCTTCCTTTTCTTCCTTTACCTTCCTTTACTCTGTCACGCGCTTATCTTTCCTATCTGCGCTTATGTTTTTGTTTCTTCCTTGTGCTCTTTCCTAGACCAACAACCCCCCAATGCTCACATGTGGCTTGTCTCGAGCCACTAAGCAGGTTGATGGTTCTCATGGTTCTAGCATTGGCTATGCCTCTCTACCAACCTTGTCCTGAAATTTCTTCAAAATTCCTTGCACCTAGACAACTTCCTCATGTACCTCCTCTGCTTGATTCTCCAATTGTTTCACACGGTCGAAACTGATGTGTTCCAACGATACTTCTTCCAGCGACTGAGTTATTTGCTAGAGCTTCTGTTGTACATGCTGAATGATCCCTATAACTCTTTCTTCCTATGATTGGTGCACTGTCACCTCATCATTCTTGTTCTTCTCCTTGTTACGCAGATTTTTTACTTCTTTCTATAGATGCTTCAGCTCGGCTACCTTTTCCATCTTTTCCTTGATGGGAAGCTTCTGCATGGCTACCTTAACCATTGTTATTTTCAGCTTAGCCTGATGCGCTTCCTCTGCAAACTTTGTTCTTGTATCATCTTCTAGGAGCAGTTCCCAAGTTGTTGAAACTGTGTCTATCTCTTATGCATAGAGCTTCTCTCCTTCTTTGATTTTGACAATAGCCTCAGATGATTTTTTCCCGTGCTCTTCGATCACCTCAGGAGGTGTACTTGGTGTTGCTGTGCTTTAAGCTCTTCGACCTATTTCCTTATGTCTGTGGAAAGCCTAAATAGTCGGGATAAATTTGCGATTACATCTACATATTCTTGGCCTTCTTCCACAGGAAACTCTGCAATTGCGTATCTTATGACTTCAGCTAGTGCAAGCCTGCTTTGTTCACACGCTTCAATCTCTCGCTCATTTTTGGGAAGGAGGGCCTTCTGGATTTTTGCCTTCCTTGTTTGCTTTGTATCCTGGTATGCAAGATAATTCTCTTGGATCTTGATTTCGATCGTAAATGCATGCTGAATAGCATATACTTCGACCAATGCGAGTTTAAATAAATCTATAGATAATGTCCCAAACTCATGGACAACATCATCATACTCTTGTGTCCTTGTCTCCATTGCTCGCAATTGGATTTCTATCTTCATCGGTAGCAACAGTAGTGGTGTTACTAATCTGTCACTACAATCCACACCGTAAGTCTCAGCTTCGACTATGTTCCACACCTCATTGATGGCCTTAGCAAGCATATTGATATGATCTTCCAGTTTGTTGGTCAGTAGCATATTCTTTTTACCTATACCTTTAAGATTGGACTACGCAACCTCTGTGATTGCTTTGGAAATTAAGCTCATGTATTCCTCAGCTAAGCTAACTGTATTTGTCAAAACCCCAAATTTTCACAAAAATTTAAAATTTTGAAATAACATAAAATGCTGAGACTACAGTTTATTAACAGTTAACGGTTAGCAAAAAGAGAAACAATTAATAGATTAATTTGCATAAACTCAATTATGTTAACTCAGCAGTTTTCTTATTAACACAATCTTAAATTTATCTTGCGCATTAATTCTATATTTGGTTTACTGATGAGTTCTATTTATGACAGTAGGTGGAATCTGACTTTGAATTCCGGGGCTTACTTGGCAATTATGCTAACGCAGATGGATTATTTGTTCTTACAGGTTTACAGGTATAAATGACCGAGTATCGTCTTTAAATTCATAAAGCATCTTGCAATATTTATATTTGCAATTAATAAGCTTAGATTATAAGCTGTTGTAATCCAACCTAATTCCGTAAGGTAACACAGTTTGTTTTCTTCTGTTGCTATAGTAAACAAAGTTCAGATGATTGTATTTCTTCCTGTAGAGTATGTAGCGACAGTACTGCTTCCTTTGGTTCTAAGCAGTTTATTTTATCTGCTTGATATTCTTTATTTTCAAAAATGCATACCCTAGCAATTCTATATTACATTTCTTGTATTAGGTTCTATCTAAGAACAACATCCAAGGTTGATGTGTTTTCTTATCGAGCCAATATTTTCATCTTATGTTAACCTTAGTAATTTGGTAAGAATGTAAAACTATACTCCAAGTAATTAGAAACTGCCACAACGTCTAAGATAAGATCTCATGGATCTATATTAAGTAAAAGAGTTCATAGGGAAATGTTCTTACATTTCACTTTGCCATTACATAGTTTGTTATCAAAACTTGGCTAGTTTCTAAGATTTAAAAATGTGCATAACTATTTGTTTATCGACAAAAAAGGTTTTATTAGTGTTACATTTGCATAATACTTATGATCCTACCCAATGACATTATGCAAATTACTCAAGTTGAAAGTTGTGTAATCATTTACACCACCATAAAAAGAACTGGAACTAAAAGATAGTTATTCTTACACCATTAACCTGACTGTTTATAAGTCAATGATTTTATAATTTATCCTAAAATACTATAGGTAACAACTTAGTTATTACACCCTATTTCACAATGATGATATTACTATAAGCTTGAATGGCTTGTAATTATTCAAAAAGAGTTAATACTCCCATATATACTATGCATATAACTAACGATAATGTTAATATAATTTTGTAATGTCTCCCCACGATACTCATTAGTATAACTTGCTATGTAAAAAGAGACATAATCCTCACTAGCTTTTACTAGCGATATTTCATAACATTATTTATTGATAAGTTATATAATGTATTTCTTTTGGGTTACGAGGCTAAGGTTTATGTTATTGTTACGGAGAGAAATTCCTATGGCTTGGGGTACCACAACAGACAGCTTGACTCCAGAAATCAATCCTTTCCAATATGCAATAGAAATTAAATGTCTAACACTAAAGGATCAGACCTTGTACCTTATTCCGGACGGTTGAAGTAGATCCCCGTTGAGCTTTCCAACTTTAGCTTGAATTGATAGATTACTTCCTCAACAACAAGTAAACAATAAACGCATTCTATATATCATGGTGTTAGATCTATTCTAGCATATATAATCAATAATGTATAAGCATTTGACATAATCCCATGGATAAAATATTCATTCAAACACACATTATTGGACAGGAAAAGATATTTATATTAATATAAATCAGAGATTACAAGATACAACCTCTGACGGCATGTCTACGAACCGGAGAAACTGAATCCCCCACTTGGGCCTCCACCACCTCAATCCTCCATCTCTCGATAGCAAGCTCACAAGCAAAAGGCAAGCTTGGGAAGAACACACTAGTCCTCCAAGGGACAAAGGGATGCAGACTCAAGCATAAGTTCTGGCAACAATGGACTATAGTTTATTTGCTCTCAATTCTCTCTTCTTTCCTTCAATGTACCAAGGGGTTGTTTATATAGCTTCCAAAGGGGTAATGAAAGGTCGAATCCAAGTGATCTCAAGGCATAGGGAAGGTCAGGAGTCAAATGAGTCAGATCCATGTCAAGGAAAACTCCAAAAGGATTTGGATTATGCACACATCCCGATGTATGTGGTTTTAGTGTTCAAACCCGTGTATATACGTGCTTTTAGGTTTAAAAGTCGAGTGTATCATTTTTCACATGTTTTTAGGGATGATCAAGGAAACATCAAAGGACAAAAAATGGTCCATAGGGTCTAAGGAGTCTGTAGCGGGACAGGGGAAGGCCATACAAAGTGTGATTCACCTGAAATGGTGAAATAAACTATAACAGATGCCCCCTAATGTGTGAGGTCAAAGGGGTCATACGATGGCCGAAATACATTATAATTCCATCCCAGAAGTGGAGTGATGAAGGATCCCAAATGGAAGACCAGCCACCCAATCAGCATAGTACACTAATACAACTCTGCACATAACTACAAGTACATATAGCAGTCCCGAATACATAAGAGTACAATGGCCATGAATAGGCATGATACATGATATCACATATGTGGTCATCGCCACGTACAATATACATAGATCGGAATCTCCATGATGAAGATATATAAAGGACCATGATCTCCATAATGGCTAAAGATATAACAGATCAAGATCTCCATAGTGGATGGAAATATCTGACATATACTGGAATCAAGTCACGAGAGCTGAAATCTCATAAACACTGGCACGATCAAGGAGGTAGCATATAAGAGATGCCACCAATCTGGAAAGTCTTCTACACAAACCGCTACGAGTACATGTCCTACTATGCGAATAGAGGTGTCGAGGTCGAACATAGTAGTCCATCGTCTGATTACCAATCATTAATGTATACCGTTAACAGACGCGAGATCACCCACCGATAATGAAAATGGGAATCAAGGTACTAGAGTGCAAACTACCAAGTGTGAATAAATGTGTTGAGGTCGAACACTTGAGAAGGTCCATCGATCAGGGGACATTGATGTATTCCCAAAAATTGTCGATGGCGAGAGAACCTACCACCGATGACTGCAAGTCTCAAGGCACTCAAAATGACTCTAGATTCCAATCCTAGAATAAATGATCTGAAGTCGATGGGATGAAATCCGTTGGAAGGAGGGCATTAAGTCCTGCATCATCCAACACAAGGTACTCAGCAAAGCTGTATAATGTGGAAGGACTCGATCATAAGGTGCACGAACCAATAACTGTATCGGGAATGGCCGACATGCAAATTCAAGATAACTGAGGAATGGCCGACTCAGGCTTCAACTTCCTTTGAACAAGAGCATAACGGCGTATGGTGACTGAATGAAGGTAGCATAGACTCGATATATAGACTGGGACATCTCTGCGACATAGGAGGCATCA
>LPNX010794511.1:41128-53018 GCA_001517045.1 Pseudotsuga menziesii | reverse complement strand
TTTTATCTACCCACACATACTACTATCAGTAAATAATATAGCTTCTTTCTCTGTTTCTAATAAACGGACAGTCTCAGTCTAGGTTTAACACTACTCCTGGTATAAAAGATATTTCTTTTGATAACAAAATAAAAGGAAATATTCTATAATTCCATTAACATTTTATTCTACATTTTCATCATACTTTTATTTATAATTTCACCACCTGTGCTGGAGTACGGTCTGGATCAATCCAGATGAGGAAAAACACAGGTAGGGTTTTATTTCTCATCAAAATGATTCTATTACTAAACAAACTAAGAACAACTTCATTAATAAACCATCTAAATCTTTACATCATAAGCTACAATGCATCATTCAATCACACACAGATAATACACAAAAATTAATAAATAACAGAACCTGTTCTTTGAGCTTGGATGACAATAGCAATGGGAGGCCGTTCCTCCCTACCAAATCTTGGAGAGCGCTCAAACAACGACTCCTTAGGACCCCCGAGCTTGCTCTGGTCTCCTTGGCTGGAACTAGGTGCAACAATAATCAAGTACTAGTCTTAAAACTCAATACCAATCCTAAACTTATCAGTAAATTCTCTCAGCTAGCAAGCTGTATCAGACCAAGTTACTGCATATTATCTCTCAAAACACCTTCCTTACAATTTTCCCTTTTCCCCAATGAATTCCTTGAAGTGCATTCCTCCTTAATGATTCTTCTCCTGGAAAATATCTGAGCAGCCTCGGCTCTCTACATTGGGTACTTTTAAAATATTTCCTAGGTCTTTTTGGGTTAGTTGTCATTTATTGAGCCACCTGCTCTAATCCCACTTTCTTGGGAGATCATGACCCCAAATATAGGGAAGTTGCCACCTGCAACATAGGAAGTGTTTGAGGATGTTGCCACTTGTATTTTTCTCTCCACCTAGTTCCTTCCACCAGTTTGACCAGTAACACTCTTATTAACAGCTCTCCCAAGCTGTTGTCTCCACTTTTTATTTATTAAAAATAAAATATTCAGAATTACATTCCACTTCTTTTGACTCTGCTGAGTCATCAGTTCCTACTTAACATTAAATTTAACATAATGTCTTAGGAAATCAAATTAAAAACAACTAACATTATTTTACAAAATTGGGGTAAGTGACAGGCACCAAATGCAAATAAGGCACTAACTAGGGTACCCATGTAAGGTGAAGCTCTACCACTCATATCATGCCACTTCTAAAGCAGCAAGAAGGTTCTGTGACATAATAGAGTGGGTTCGTACCTAAGGTCATGATGAGATAGTCATAAGGTTATGCAAAATGCAAACGGTGATGAAACCTAACCTATATGCCAATTTAGATATGATACCTGAGATCGGCACGAACGGGTCAATCCAATGGCTGAAACGACACTAAAAAAGGTCCTCTACATCACAAATTATGTCAAAAACGGTCCAAAATGGTTAGAAAATGTCGAAACTATAGGAAAGGGGGTAAAAATTTTCTATAAATAGTAAACAATTCAAAATATTATAAATCATTTGAAACTTTTACCCATTTGAGCTCTGATTTTCAACAACGAATTCCAGGAGATCTAGCCGGCGGAATCCACTACCGTTTCTTCCATGTATTTACTCATGCTCTCCTCTTTCATTTTGATATAATTTTTATGAATTTCCATGGTCAAATAAGGTTTCTAGGCCAACCCAAAATGGGCGCTGTGGTCCACATGAAAATCAAGGTTTTTTCTACGTATAGGGCTGGATATACGCGGAAAATGGCCTCAAACCCGCGTACATACGTGGTTGTTTTGAAAACAGTAGCGTATGAGGCTGTGCATACAGTTTTTTCAATAAACTAACGGGAAAATTTGCAATTTCTTGTGCAGGATGGTCCTAGAGTGAAGAGAGCATGAGCATGGTGAAGTAGAGGAAGCAGTAAGGGCCGATTTAATGGCTCAACAAGCTCTACATGCATGCGGACTCTACAATTTTTAGTGTCTTGGTGGTTTGAGGGCCAAACCAAGACTATTACAGATGCTGGTGGATTACTAGGATCCAGACTCAGAGTCCTTCCATATATATGGGATGTCCCTCACCATAGAGGTGGAGGACATATACTTCATTACTAGGCTTTCTAGACGAGGGGAAGTGGTGAACCTTCATTCCCGTGGTGGGCCAGGAGGTGGCTTGACTATTGACGAGTACATTGTAGTGTACTGTTATCCAGACACAGAGAAGGTGGGGATTCAGGTCCCTACCAACGCTATACAGGTGCTGGGCCTAAAGGCCATATTATTGACACTTGGCAGGATAGCAGGCTTGGCATCACTCCACCAGGCCTCGTGGCCTCTGATGTTCTATGCAGTGGAGTGCATGAGACCCACGATCTGTGACTAGAGCACTACACTACTGAGCAACATGAAACATCAGCTCAATGAGTGTAAGGCAGGCAGAGTGTGGAACTTCGGATTCAGTAGTATTTTGAGCATGTTTTTCTTCGAGCGTGTTCCAGGATTGAGCCCCAGAGTGGACATTCCTCTTCACAGGGTTCGAGATCCATCCCAACGGCGTTGGGCAGATGCTATGCACAAACTGGGGGGTGGTAGGGTGGCCAACCCATATCCATCTGAATTCTTTTCGTGGTGGCAACGACAGATAGTTGCCATCGATGACTACCCCTACGTAGGGATAGATTTCTGGGGGGACCCAGACATGCCGTTACCGCCAGGATCAGCATATGGCAATATAGGTAACGAATCTCAACCCTCTCTTTTTAAATTTTGAGTTATTTAATTTTTTTGTATTTTCTTGACTATATGGAATCAAAAAGACATATTTTTGGGTGATGATACATAGTGACATCTACCATTTGTGTGCATATGTGGGACCACGGTGGCCAGAGGGATTTCCTCGTCATAGACGGAGGGGAAGAGGAGATGACATCACAGGTGTGGATGCGAAGCAGACGCTCGAGAGCATTCATACCAACTTTGTGAGATTGACACATAGAGTTCCCATGGCATAAGTCGAGGACTTACCTGAGGCTATGCAGCGACAGGTGGTGGGTGTACCACGTGCATGGGTGTGTTTATTTCGATGGCTAGCTAGAGCCATAGTGACCTTCCATGATCACAACCCTCCTCCTCTTCCACAGGATTAGACACCTGGGAGTGTATACATTTTGTATGACCGTGTATTATATGATGGTGGCTTGAAAGCCCCAATTTTGTATCATGACACTATGTATTATCATATTTTTGATGTATATATAAAAAAAATTATGGTGATCGATTTATTTATTTACATGTGTAAAAATTGTGTTGGTGATTAATTTATTGTGAATGAAACAAATGCCAATATAACACGTAGTTAGCATATGAGTCAGCAACCTGATTATTATTTCTTGGAATATGTATATATGTTATATTGTCAAATTGTTGTTCTAACAATCTCACATGTAAGAATCTTCTCAATAACGTCGGATCTCTAACATGGTACAAACCATTGAGCTGTGACACTACTAACTCCGAATCAAGACGTACCTCAAGAGATAGAACACCATGTAAAATGGCATCCCGTAGAAGCTCGATAACGGCGCTGTATTCAGCAACATTGTTGGAAGATGGTCGTAGACATACGCCTCCTAAAGACAGTACCTGACCCATAGGAGTATAAATCACCCAAGCAGCAGAGGCTGAGTGTTTAGTGTGACAGCTTGCACCATCCGCGAATCCTATGTAGGTGGAAGATTCCATTGACATCTGCCAAAAGAAATGGAAACTAATCACAAACCCGATCACGATAAGAAAAAGACCTAACTATGCAAAGCTATACAATAATATACAATAAGCAGCCTTGGCTGAAGATTATGCATAGTATTTCTTGAGATAGAGCCCATTTCTAGGCTCCACCGAGACCGTTCCTTCGTAATCCACCAACTCATACGCACCCTTCTCTAACACACGCTTGACCATGTAAGGACCACACCACATAGGATTAAATTTCCCTGCCCCCAAGGGTTCTTTCGGTTGATCCCACAAAAGGACCAAGTCTCCTTCACTAAACTCCCTTGGATAGACAGACTTATCATACTGAACCTTTACGCTGCATTTATTAACTTCTAGAGCCACTAAGGCATCCCGACGCTGCTCATCAAGTTGCTCAAGGTGAACCAAACGCTCCTCCAATGGAGAAGTGTCTAGTAAGAGTTATACTACTAGCTTCAATGAAGGAATTCCGCATTCAACCGAAAATATCAACTCCACTCCATGTATGAGCTGATATGGAGAAAAACTAGTGGCAGTCTTAACAGCGGTTCGATATGCCCACAAAGCAGGATATAACATAATGTGCCAATTATTCTTTCTTTGTGCGATGGTTCATTGGAGAATGGATTTGAGTGATTTATTCACTGCCTCTACCTATCCATTCGCTTGGGGGTAGTAAGAAGAGGAATGCTCTTGCTTATACCCTAACTTGGATGCCAACTCTTCCATCATACAGTTCTGAAAGTGTGAGCCATGGTCAGTGACAAGCTCTTTCGGAATCCCGAACTGAGTAATAATTTGGTTGAACACAAAGTGAGTGACTATCTCACTGTAAAATTTTACTGTAGGTATAGCCTCAGCACATTTCGTGAAATAATCAACAACCACTATAATATGATGGTGCCCCCCAGCCGAAGCTAGGTTGCAATCCATAAAATCGATCCCCCACTTAGTGAAGGGACCGGCGGTGATAATGGGATGTAACGGGGCAGGTTTCAAGTACATATTATGTGTAGACACCTGGCAAGGGTGGCACCTCTTGACTGCATCAACACAATCCTTAAAGATCGACGGCCAGAAATAACCTGCTCTTAAAATATTTTGAGCTATATAAATCCCAGATAAATGACCATCACACGCCCCTCCATGGCAATCATTCAGCACTACCTCAGCCTCTTTATGAGTTAAACAACATCATAAAATGGAATCTACCCCACAACAATACAAATTATTGTCCACTATGATGTAGTTCTTAGAGACGTGACGTAATCGTCATCGTTCATCTCGCGAGAGGTGAGTAGGGGTCTTCAGTGTTTGTAAATATATTATGATATCCCCATATCATGGGTCTAACGTTGAGATTAAGAAGATGTGTTCATCGACAAACGTATCTTCACAAACCAACTCCTCGGCCTCACTCGGAAAATCCAATATAAGCTCTGCAAAAATTAAAGACTTCTTTGACTTTGCCGAAACAAACTCGAGATTGAATTATTGCAGAATGATAATCCATTTATTATACTTCCCCCAATCATCCTTCGGGTGAGGACGAATTGAAATGGATTGACATGGGCTACAACCAAGGTCTAGCGAAGGAGAATATAATGTCTCAACTGCTGAACCGTATGTACGGTAGCTAAAGCAAGCTTCTCGACATGAGAATAACGAATCTCTGCATCAATAAGGTTTCGGCTCAAATAATATATGACATGCTATTGGAGCTCCTCATCCTCTTGAACCAAAACCATACCAATCGTCTCTAAGGATGCGACCACATATAATAGAAAATCACGGCTATAAACCGGGGGACTAATCACTGGGGCCGATGCTAGGGCTTGCTTGAGTGCATCGAAGGACTCTTGGGCTCGCTCATCCCAATAAAAGGGGGTGTCCTTCTTCAAGAGACGCATGAAGCCTCTAGTCAAATTGGCAAAGTTGACAACAAATCTTCGTAAGAATTTTTCCATGCCTTGCAAACACTGAATATGGCGAATATTCTTCAGGGGAGACAACTGAAGTATTGCCTCAACCTTCAAAGGGTTGACTCTTATACCCTCTTTAGAAATGATGAATCCTAACAAACGCCCTAACTTCACACAAAAGATGCACTTATGAGGATTTAATCTAACTTAATAGCGCCGGCATCTTTCGAATACCAATCTCAAGTGATAGGGATGACGCATTCTCATGTGAGAATGAGCATCAAGGTCATCCAAAAATACCTTGATAATTGACTTGAGATCATGGAAGATCAAGGTCGTTGCCTGCTGAAATGTAGCTCCAGAGTTTTTAAGGCCGAAAGGCATTTTTCGATATGCAAACGTTCCCCAAGGACAAATAAATGCAGTCTTATGTTGGTCCTCATGTTTAATCTGTATCTGATTGTATCCAGAAAATCCATCCATAAAGGAGAACACCTCGCTACCTACACACTCATCCAAAATCTGATCTATAAATGGTGTGGTGAAGTTGTCCTAAGGACAGGAACGATTCAAATCGCGGAAATTAGTACATATGTGGATCGCTCCCTACTTCTTATCAACCAGAACGGGGTTTGAAACCCACTCCATCAAGGGAACGGGATAGAGGAAACCGGCTTTCAACAACTTCTCTATCTCTACCTTAATCATGGGTGCTTTCCTAGGATTCACGGCACGTAACCGTTGTCAAACAGGCTTAGCATTGGGGTAAGTATTAATCTCGTGCTCGATAATACGAGGGTCAATACCTGGCATCTTGTCGTAAGACCAAGCAAAAATATCACGAAATTCCTTAAATAGCTCGATGTATTCCAGAATCTCAGCATGGGAACATTCCGCCCCAATATAGACATTCTCTATCGTGCCAGGATTGCGAGAGATATTAATAGGAATCATTGAAGATATATTCGCCATGTTTCCATCAGCCATCATACCAGGAGAGCTTAATGGAACCACAGGACTACCAACTCTCTGACTAAGAACCACCCTAAAATCCTCACGCTCCAAGCGGTCAAGCTATGGAAGAAAGTACGATCTATGATGGAGTTCCTCCCATGGTGGCTCAACTCCCGACATAGCCTCAATAATCACCTCATCTGAAGGGAAAACCATATCAAGGTAGTCATGTGCATGAGAATACTGTACTGCCAATGTCGACAGCACATAAGGGTCCTCCTCCTCTATCCGCGAAGAGGAAGGACTCGGCTCTGTAACACACTTGAGATTAGCTTGATAAGCTATCATAGCTATAGGAAACGGCATGTTCGTCTCGATGGGCTCACTTGAATTACTCGGTGTAGGAAGAATCCAAGGATCTTCCATATGACTCGTGCAAAAAGACACCGATGTCGTA
Organism: Pseudotsuga menziesii; assembly: GCA_001517045.1. NCBI lineage: Eukaryota > Viridiplantae > Streptophyta > Pinopsida > Pinales > Pinaceae > Pseudotsuga > Pseudotsuga menziesii. The sequence continues at coordinate 45,936 of LPNX010794511.1, read as the reverse complement.
GATGTCGAAGCCTCATTGAAACTAGATCCTATCATGAGGATCGGTGCAGGACAACTAAATATTCCCATGAGGGATGGATACATGCCTACACCCACACTCCTAGTTGCCGGCTAAGAGTGCTCAACGATCAGGATCGAAGCTCCCGAAGATGTGGTAATAGACAGATTCTTGAATGTCATTTGATCAATCGTTATGATCTTCCCATTATGTGGAAAGCATACAACGCGGAACAAGGAATAAGCAACGGATTGCATATTATACATCCAGTTCCTACCTAGCAAGAGATTGTAGTCAAGGGGCGCATCAACCACCTCGACCTCTATCGCAACGGTCTTCCCTCCCAAATGGACTTTAAGGGAAGGAAGGATGCCGTGTGGCCTAAAAGATCTCCCATGAAAAGCAGTTAACATAGTCGCTGATTTAGACAGCTCAGGAGAACCCAAACCCTTCCAACAGGATAAAGACATCACAGAAGCAGCAGCGCCCTCGTCAATCATAGTGCGTTTGACGGTCATATTAAGACATTCTACGTGAACCAAAAGAGACACATAGTAGGGAAAGCGAGGCTGAAGTCCCGCAGTTTAAAATTTGATCACAAAGGAAGAATCATCATCGTTCACACCAAGGGCAAAAAGCAACGCCTTCCTTTGCGAAGGACAACTCTGAAGCACTTCCAATGCAGACATCACATAAGGAGTGTGGCCCAAATCCTTGACAATTGAATAATTCTGGGCAGCTCGGGTATTTGGATTATGCCCTAAACGCTTAAGGAATCCCTTAGGAATGTGAGGTGCAGTCTCAGGTTTATCCGTAGGTTTCTCAATGTGCAAAGGGGACCCTAGTGGATCAGGCTCTTTTCCTGGGCTGGGTTGTGACGAACCATAATATTTCGCACGGGTCACAACTTTCGCAGCACGGACCATGTTAATGCACCCACGACCACTACCCTCCGGCGGATCATGATCATCACCAGACTAGTCATGGGACTTCAATTTCATATTTTGATTATGTGGTAAAGGGTTAGTTAGCACAGCTAGGCCCTGTGCCAAGAATCTCGAAGCTTCGTCAATACGAGGGCACAAGTAAGTGAGGTGATCATCCTTACACAACTTGCAAGGGAACTTAACCTTACATTTATCTTGCTTGTCCCCCCCAGCATTTCAGTCGTTCTTGTCATTATTGTTAGCATTCTCATTCTTATTCCCACCCTTTCGATTATTTTTACCCTTTTTCTATTCTGTTTGGGCTGCTGGTTACCCTTCTGGTCCGACGATTGCACAGAAAGTAAACTTGTCGTTTGAGTGGGTTGAGACAAAGTCGTAGCCTCTTCGGAAGAATATTGGTTGATTGACAATTGAATAACTTGTTTTGCAACCAAATCCACAGGTTTTGCACTTGCACAAACCACAATGCCATTGGCATGTGGTCCGGGTTTGACTTTGGGATCGAAACTGGAATGAGGAGCATTGGGAATAATCTCATACAACAAACCAAACTGAGCATAAATCAAGTCCAGTTCCTGTGCCCTAAAAATCACTTGTTCCTCATTCTACACTCCGAATGTGGAAACATCCTTCGCTATATATGGCAATAACGACATGAGGAACCACTTGAGGAGGAACTCCAGCGGTATAAAAGATTTAATTAACCTCTTTCATCTACGCCACTCTTGAATATGATCATAGATATGTGTGGCTTTATCTTGCCGAAATGTCAACAAGAGTTTAGTACCAATGTCATAACGCATTGGTAGCTGGAAGTGATTAAGAAAAGTCATCGCAAGGTCGTCAAACAAAGCGAAATCTCCCCTAGGTAACTCTATATACCATTTCACGACAGGCCCTTAAAGGGTGAGTTGAAATAGTCTCAAACGGACTGAGTCATGATGTAAGGATTTCGAAGAGCACCATAGGTGAAATGTGGAAATGTGTTCACTCATATCCTCTCCCAGTTTTCCCTCGAACTTAGGTATGTCCGAAGAAAGCTTGGTAGGGACAGCCGGCCAAGCCGGGTCATGAGCCACAGGATTGTTTGTCAATCTTGATAAGTCAGGAAGATTGAGCGTCATGAGGAAAGGGAGCCTAGGATGATGAGGTTGATGGACTGCTCCCTGATTCATATAGGGCTAATTACCACCATGGCCTTGGCCATAGTGTCCTCCTCCCGTATGACCCGTATAGGGTGGCGTGGAAGCACCATAGTGCGGTGGACCTTGACTAGTAGGAGCTACAAAGCCGTAATTAGGAGAGTAAGCAGGTTGTTGATACCCGCCTCCATAAGGTGAAGAATCATGTCCATACTGCGTCCCATATTAGGGTCCATAAGTCATCGCATGCGATGCCCCATGAGACACTCCGTAGGTAGGAAGATACGCTCCGAAAGTAGGGATATACATGCCGAAAGTAGGGATATATGCCCTGAAAGTAGTAACATGACCTCTAGAAGTATGAACATAGCCTCCCAAAGCAACGGGCGGTATGTAAAACTGAGACACAATCGGTCCAGTAACCGCAGTACGAACCTGACTTGTAGCCATGTGCTGGCTCGAAGGACCATGCGAATAAGGTGGAGGATGTACATTTGAAGAACTAGGGACCGAGGATGAAGGAATCTGAGTAATAATGTACGCGCTACTACCTATCATCACCCGTCTCAGATCTGGTATTCTAATCAGATCGCTAACCCTAGACCTAGGCGGGATATGTGATGTAACTTCCACCACTGGGACGGAAGGTGCAATGTGACTAGTGCTCCCAAACCTCTCTGCATGGTAAGGAATGAGAGTGCCCCCCGGCATAGTGTTAGGCTCGAAGTTAGATTCAACATTAAATGCCAAATCATGTGTAGGGAAACCAGACATAGCATAACTACCGTAGCTAGTGCTGGCGGGTTCAAAATGAGTCTCGGCATCCTCCGACATTCCATACTAGTAGCACATCAATGGGGAATCAACCCTAGAGTGAGTAGGTCTATTGTGCATGGTTCCTATCTAAGAAATCACAGGACCTAACTCATCCAAGTCAGGTGAAGGATCGTAAGTAGGAGTAAACTCCCCATCGTCTACACGAATGGGAGAAGGTGGTTCAGGAATACCTTCTAAATGGTCTCCCATGGTGTGTGAATCAATGTGCAAAATAGTCCACCTGGACTTTCTAGGTCTCTATCCCAAAGGAGGAGGAGAATTAGAAGGTAGAAGTCCTGCTAAATGAAGAGAATGGGGAGGAGCCACACCCGAATCCACAATGACTCAAAAAATAGAAAAGACTCTATATTTACATAAACCCTGGGCCAACTATCATGCACAGAGCAATCACTAATAAAATCTAAAGCCAAATACAGGCAAACAAGGGTTGGATCAATGAGCTCCTGGATGAAGCAGGTATGTCTCACCTAGGAGAGGCTTGAGACTCCCATACACAACAAGCGGAGGTACGTAACCAATTATTGTGGCCCTCAGCTTCAACGCGTAAAGCGACTGTGCTGTCCAACCCCAACCTAGCCGAGAGACCCCCAGAATAACCCCTGCAAAGTACCCCCTCAATATCCTAGGTAAGGCCACTAAGGTCACCTCAATATAATCAATGCTCATGCAGACAGTCGCAGGCGAGATTGACCATATGGGTAGGGTAGCAAAGCCCGAAACTCTCGAAAGAGCCCCCAGATACGAATACAATCCTGGAAATATATCCGGTGCTACTCAGTTATGACTAGGGGTCATCCCAATCAATAATCGCTCACACTGCCTTGTGCTTAACTCCCTTTTGAGAGGAGGATCCTGAGAAACACTGGTTATACCAAGGATTTCATACACTCACCTGGACAGACACATACATGTTGTTGTTTAGTGATCTTGGAGAACTAACTTACAATGAACTATTCCAAGATCCTAAAACCTAAGCTTGTTGGTGCACCCTAGAAAAGAAAAGAGTGTAATTCATTTTAATTTAGCGTTGATTTTAATTGGCTTTATTACTCAACATAGGGATATGATCGTGCAACTAATGGTGTTATGACGCAACATGAAGTAAAATGCACACCTAACAATCAATGCAAATGCATTGTGTCCATGAAAACAGGGCATGCCACTATGTGAAATGCACAATTCTCTTCAAATGATGAATGCAAGTTTTCCTATATGAAGTCCTAACTAGTACTCCAAAGCAAATCTAGTGCAAGTACAATGCAAAGATGCAAAATGCAATGCATCATAATAAGCAAATATTTTTGGATTTTTTGAAATAAAATGAGATGCAAAAAGCAAAAGAATGATTCTATGACCCCTAGACTCTGCAAGGACACACAAACAACACTCAAGCAAAGCACTAAGGTAAAATAACTCTAATGCATTAATCTCAAACAAAAAATCGAAAATGCCATGGCAAGAACCTTCTTAAAAAAAAATTAGCCTAAAAAAACGTTCCTGATCAGAAACAGAGGTCTAAACAGACTCAGGAAATGCCAAAGGAGACTCAGCAAACATCAAAATTCACCCAACAACCAATTAACTCCCACAAAAAGGAAAAAACAAGGGCATATGCGACTGTTTGCAGTAAACCTGCATGTATACGTGGAAATTGCAGAGAAACCTGTGTGTATATGCGACTATGAGTTAAAAACTTGCGTACAGGAAGAAAGGTGCATAAACTCAAGGAAAACAGACAGGCTGAGACAAACTTCACACCAATCATACACTACTAGGAATACATGCCTCCAGGCCCAACATAGAAACAAGAGAGAAAGAGCAATTCCAATTCATTGAATGCCGATAAAACAACCCCCAAAGGACAACTACTAGGAACTCCCCAGTA
>LPNX010794511.1:9138-40899 GCA_001517045.1 Pseudotsuga menziesii | reverse complement strand
ATTACAAGATACAACCTCTGACGGCACGTCTGTGAACCGGAGAAACTGAATCCCCCACTTGGGCCTCCACCACCTCAATCCTCCATCTCTCGATAGCAATCTCACAAGCAAAAGGCAAGATTGGGAAGAACACACTAGTGCTCCAAGGGACAAAGGGATGCAGACTCAAGCATAAGTTCTGGCAACAATGGACTATAGATTATTTGCTCTCAATTCTCTCTTCTTGCCTTCAATGTACCAAGGGGTTCCTTATATAGCTTCCAAAGGGGTAATGAAAGGTCGAATTCGAGTGATCTCAAGGCATAGGGAAGGCCAAGAGTCAAATGAGTCGGATCCATGTCAAGGAAAACTCCAAAAGGATTTGGATTATGCACACATCCCGATGTACGCGGTTTTAGTGGTCAAACCCGCATATATACACACTTATAGGTTTAAAAGTCGCATGTATCATTTTTCACATGTTTTTAGGGATGATCAAGGAAACATCAAAGGACAAAAAATGGTCCATAGGGTCTAAGGAGTCTGCAGCAGGACAGGGGAAGGCCATACAAAGTGTGATTCACCTGGAATGGTGAAATCAACTATAACAGTTATGTATTAAGTCAACGTTATAATAATGTTTCAAAACCCATGCCAATGACGAGCTATGCACCAAAAGTTTAAACTATTATCATGATATGTGAATCCCATGCAAACTATAGAGATCATATGCTATTTGATTAAATCATTGGGTGATTTAATGATTGTGATGAAATGCAGGTGACTATGGAAATTTGACCCACTACATGATTAAATTGATGCGGCCATGTGGAAGTTTCTTAGCCATGCACTGGTTTCTTATATAGTCGTCAACCCTGACCCTTGGATTATTTGATTTTTGACATTTGCGTTGGCCCTGTGGGCTACTCTGCAAGCTCCCATGGCGGCCGTGAGTTGCAAAGACTCCCTCGCTAGTGTTTGTTGTGTCTTACTCCCTTGAGTTGGGTTCTATTGTTCGCCTTCACTACAATTTCTTTCTTTTGGTCAGAGCTCACTGTCCTCCTTGCACATGGCTTTACCGTCCACCTGTGTTGTCTTTTTTCTATCCTTCTATCGTAGTCTGTCATTGGTGAAATCTTATGCTTATTATGTGTGATTGCAAAGCTCCTTCATCGTAGGGTTTTAGTTTTCCTACTTGTATGCTAGTAACAGTCTGACTCCACGCTAATTGACTTCTTCGCTACCTTTCTCAGGCATACCCCCACCTCTACTGATAGTTGTGAAAAACACCAGAGACCCGTCGTCTCCATCCTCGGCGAGAATGAGGGTTTGGCTCCTTTTTGCATTGGTCATGGTGTTACTGTTCATCTGGGGCTTCATCGTTTTCACCTCTAGTTAAGGTGAGTATAAACAATAATTAAGAGCTATTAATTTTTATTGTTCTATTTTGCATAAGGGTTTTTGGTTTTTAAAAACTTTGGTTCTTTATAATGCAGGTTGGCTCATCTCCAGGGTTGGTCGTTGCACTATATAAATGTTCCATGAATCGTTCATGGTAAGCTTCGATTTTGAATATGGTTTCCCATGCTTGTACAGACTCTTGCAGTTGGAGAATGTCTCGGTCGTGTTGCACCCAGTATTGGGTTGGTGTCCTTCATTTTTATAAATTTTATTTTGATTTAAACCCTTGTTGTTTGCAAGGTGACTTCGGCTTTAAGCTATTTCTTGTAAAGCTCTCCTCTCATATTAGGGTTGAACTTACATTTTTGTAATATTATGTTTATATTATCCATACTCCATACAAGATATGGGTATTCGGCTTTTTGTTGAGTTTATTTTTGTACATTGGTAAATTTTTGAATTCCATTCGGCCTTCAGGCTCGTTATTATAATGTAAATATCTTAAGACAGTCTGTATGTAAGTTAAGTTCGTTCTCCTTCATGTTTTTGTATTTTATCTCTGTGTAAATGAATTAAAATTTTTCTTTTAATGGTATATAAAAAGAACTAAGTTTATTGCTTATCTTGAGTTACTACTATAATGGTTTTGTATATTTTAAAGAAAATTGAGTAATTTCAACTCAGAATTACGAGCTAGGGTTTTAAACCTATTTAACTTGTAAAAAGATATTTTATGTATTGTTAATAAATAGATTAGATTACTGTTAATAGAATTTTAAATGATTTCAGTGCTCAAGGATTTTCAGGTTATGGTTTAATGAATTAAACTCTGGTTCTTACTTTAAGATTCCTTCATTTTTTTTAAGGAATTGTTAATTTATAAACGATATTATTTATGTAATACTATTATCTGTATATAAAATAAATACTTAAGCTTGTATTTGTGCATACACTGTGACTAAACTGTAACAGTTTATTTGCTTATGCTTGTACATAAAATCCAACCACTAGATTATGACTTGGTTGTTTTTATTAGAACAAGGGTATTATTAAACTAGGGTTCGACCCTATAGTTCTCTTTTGCAAAAAGATAAACCTGTTAGTATTTGCAGTACAATTCTTACATAGATATGCAATGTTAGTTTATTAAGTTCTTATTGTTTTTCTGAATTGTTATCTAGGGTTTTAGTAGGATTACTCGTAAACATTAATTTAGTAATGAGTCTATTTTTTTAAATAAAAGAATAATTCTTTTCCAAAAACCCTTTCGATTTATAGTAACTAATTCTCTTAGTTAGTTAACAATATAATTAATTAAACTATGTATTTATATTTTCTATGATAATACCATAATTATTTTTCATATCACTATCGTGAGTTAGTAGTATCTGTTAGTTTTTAAACTATTATGAATTCTAGTAAACTAGATACGGTATGTGATACCTTTGTTTGAACTGAAAGTAAACAAGTAGTTTAGCTTAATTTCTTCTACTGCATAAGAAATAGGTTAATAAGTATGATACAAGGAAAAATAAACATGTGACATAGCACAAATTACCATCCTGTTTAATTTAAATTTGATAAAAAGAATAAGATACTGTGTATAGCATAATCTATTTCCTATTAGAGTATTTATAAAGAAGATCCTTCTACCTGTGTTGAGTTATTTCTATTTATTTTTCTAATGTACTTACCTACATAATCTGGTTAACAAGAACATATAAGAACAGGTTATTGTTCTTTGCTAATAATAGTCTTCATACAGAAATATGTTACGCTGATATAATGAAATGCATAATACATCTACTCATTTTAGATTCCTATCATATCTTCATCTATTTTAAACACACTGCCTGTGCTAGAGTACGGTCTGGTCTATTCCAGACGGGGAAAAACATAGGTTAGGATTATTTTCATCAATTACAGATTCAATATTCAAATAACTAAAGGGTTACTAGCTCTATCAGTTCACTACAAAACATGTAATCATTCATTAATCATTCATTCTCAGATATAAACTTTTAACACAGTAAATAAAAGACTGTAGAACCTATTTAAAGCTGGATGACAACAACGTTGGGAGGCCGTTCCTCCCTACCAACTCCTAGAGAGCGCTCAAACAACGTTTTCTCAGGACCCCTGAGCCTGTTCCTGGTCTCCTTGGCTGAGAACTGGTGGAGCAAGCAACAAAATATTAGTCCAATGACTCAGTACTAACTCTGCACTCAGCAGCAAGATCCTTTAGCTGAATAACTGTACTAGATCACTTTCTGCAGTTTACCCCTCAAACACATTCCACAAATTCCCTTCCCAATGAAATCCTCTGAAGTACATTCACCTGAATGGTTCTCTTCATGGAAAATGAGCAGCCTCAGCTCTCTTCAATGGGATTTTTTATTAAGATTGCCTAGGTATTTTTTGGGTTAGTTGTCATTAATTGCGCCACCTGCTCTGATCCCACTTTCTTGGGGGATCATGACCCCAAATGTAGGGAGGTTGCCACCTGCAACATTGGAAGTGTTTAAGGATGTTGCCACTTGTCTATTTTCTCTTCACCCAGTCTCCTCCACCAACTTGACCAGTAACACTCTTTTTAACAGCTCTCCCAAGATATTTTCTCCACTTTTATTTATTTATAATTCAAATATTCAGAATTACATTCAATATCCTTGAATCTGCTAAGTCATCATTTACAACTTAGCATAAAATTTAACATAATGTCTTGGAATAAAATCAAATAAGATAATATTATTTTGCAAAATTGGGGTATGTGACAGTATTAGCCATTTTATCAGCTTTGTAGTTGAGACTACTCCTTCTCCTATTCTCTACGTAGGCTCTGCACATCTTCGTCAGTAATTGTGTCTTCTACATCATCTTGATCAGAGCCCTGATCACTGTCATCATCATCACCATTGTCTGTCTCTTGCAAATGGTTTCCCTATGCATTGTCCTTTCATTACCTTTGTCATTATCTTAGACTTTTCCTTGGTCATTTCCTTGGTTATCTCCTTGGTTCATTTCCACATTGAACAAGACGCACCATTCCTTAGGCCAATCCTGGATGGCTACTACCACATCCCAGTCAGTAATTATAAGCTTCCAGGATGGTGTCCACAATATTATCCTGGAACTGAGGATAATATTGCACTATCGCAGCTCATAGTATGTGATGGTGTTTTACTACTTATCTTAGTGCCTCCGCATTTAGGAAAAAATCTATGTTATTGTCCTTCTACAAAATTGTGTCTTCCTTGTGCTCCCAGAGGTTCTAATATTTTGCATCATGGAAAAATACTGGGACATCCAATGGATGGTAATCCATTGGGTCTGACCACGCAGCTACAAAATAAATCAAAATGAGCAACTAATAGTAGTGTATTTTGGCCTTACTTTCCTCCTGGGCTTGCTCCGCATCCTCTAGCTGTTCATTTCGTAAATACTACGACCAATTGAAGAACACTCTTGCTACGCACTATTCTTCTAGTTCCACTGTCCTGACGGTGCACTCAATCGGTCGTATCTTGCGCAGCAGCTTGCAAGATAAAATATTCATGCCGAGCCTCACTGTATTTCCTATTATAGAGGAAATGAGGAATCCTCTATTTGCACGTTGGAGGTCATATTTTTCCTTCATCTTCATCGTATCTATGTTCACGCATAGATATGGCATAGGGTCATGTCCTTGACGTGGGAGAACCGTTATCGATGAAATGAACTCAACATCGATAGCATATGGTTTATCGAGCCATAAATATCCTCCATGGAAGTAGACCAAGAGTTGTCGCACATATGTGATCGCTTGTTTACTATGGCCAAAAAGCGGCATGATCAGTAAATTGAGTAGGCCCACACTTTCTATACCTTGAGCCCACTCCATTTGCACTGCAAGCTGTGGCCCAGGAAACATGGCCATAAGAGTGACTATGTAGTTGTTTATTTCCAGGTATTCCTGCTTCCACATATCATTATCTTCGAACTACAATTTTAGCAGTTTTGGGATTATATTCATCAACAGCGGCACTCTAGCAAGGATCTGGGGTGCAACCAAGGAGGATAGTGCTTTCATCGAAAGATTCACTTCAGGTGCCTCTACTCTCCTTAGTCAACATATGGCGGTAACAGGTTCCTCTCTTCTATGGTGTTTTTTTGCTTCGCTTCACGATGGCGAAGCTGGTGTGTCCTCGATAGGTATGTTACATTTCAAGCTAGGCTTCTCCTTTGTCACCTTACCTGGGCTCGTGACGTTCCTGGGATTTCTATGGTTGTCACGGATAGTTGTGGACCTGCAATTGGTGGATTAGTGGGTGGATTCTGAACCAGGGTTGATGCAGAGACCGAACCAGAGGCCGAAGCCAGCATCGAACCGGCCGTAAGAACAGTCTAGGGAAATTGGCTACACCATTGCTTATGGTTATTACAGTGCTTGATGTGTCTCTAGCGATGTAATTTCTTCAACTATTAGGAAGGGTGATTCTCTCATAACGTTAGACTTCTCAATAGTACTGGAAATTGAAATGACCATTAGCTTCGACTCTCAAAGTCGCAGACACTGGTTCACTCTTCTTCTCTCTGTGTAAGTAAAAGGATTCTTGACAACGAATGCTCATATTTATAGGGATGTGCTCATCCTGCATGTGATCATTCGATGGAAAATCAATGTCTTGTTGATCACATGGGCTTCCCATTTAACGCATTCCATCATTAACTCATGTACTTGAGTTCTGACCTGTACTTGTCAGGGAAGTTGTAACCAGGAATATTTCACCTTCTGCGGACAGAAGCAATTCCTCTGGTCTGAATGGTTCAGATCCAGAACAAATGAGTGAACGACAAAGGATGAAGACCTTCCCTAGATGTCATAGAAACCTGGAATGCTACTTCGATAGTGAACCTATGTACCTGCAAACAAATCAAACATGTAAACACATCAAAGCTACCAGAAAATCATCTACTTATCCATGTTAGTGACTAAGGAATCTAACAACATATACATGCAAAATCAAAACAACAGTAATGTGGGACGGAAATCAGCTTTGCATTAAGATGTATGGAGAAGTTTACAACCAATCAAGCCTTAGTGTCGGCATGCATCTCCATGAGACAAACACTTCATCCCCATAAGCTCCAACTTTGCTCTCTATGCTCTCCAATGGCTTGGGCCAAGTGGTCAATCCAACAACAAAACAATACTTATATAGTTCTACCCCTCAACCATGGACATGATCTTGTATTTATAAGGCTCAATGGATAGGAATGGTTGAGAGATTTGTTGATGAGGTGGCCTCTAAGATCCTATGATGGGGGATCTTCAAGCTCAACTGACCCACAATGATAGGGATAAGGGAGGACATGAGGCTCATGATCTAGAAGCCTCAAGAAACTTCTTTTTTTCCCATTTTACCCAGGGTACTACTTTTCTCCTCTTATGACAGAGCGGTTTAGAGTAGAAATGCTTATGGACCAAAGGCCACAGGTGGTGGCACCGCTTATGGAAAATGAGATGAAGGAGGTGCGAGCAAGGTACCGCTCATGGTTCATAGGGAAAGCGGAGTGCTGAGTATTTTTATGTAGAATTGACAAACAACATGGGTTTCCACTCCAAGTGCTAGGATTAAGGGCAAGTATGTAAGTCAAAGGTCTTATCACATGGTGGTGATAGGATTTTGGTATAACAGGATGCCCCCCAAAGCATGAGTCTTAGAGGGATACGATAAATGAGATCTTTGAGAGAACAAGTTGTCGCTTCAAGGTGAAAATGTCAGCTCGATCAGAGCATGTCATCAAGTAGGCATCTGTAGTACATCAATATTTTTGACTCATAGACACAAGTAACCAACTCATGGCTGCAAAAAAATACAAGGCAGATCCAGGGGAGAAATAAACAAACATGGCTACTAGAATAAAGCGTAGATCCATGTGATAGAGCACTCAAACTTGGACATAGCTACCAGACATACAACGTAGATCTATGTCATACAGACACAAATTTGAGCATAGCCATGACCATACAAATGTGGATCCATGCTATATATACAAAAATCCATCGCAACCTGGTGAAAAGCAATGAGCGATTTAAACAAATACCCAGGGTCTTCATCTCTTCTTCCACAAAGTACGATTCTATCCATGTGATTACAATGATCTAAATTCAAACATGGTAGAAACCACTTGATTGCCGGCCAATGATGTGAATCGTTAACAAGTGTGAGGGAGATCACCATTGATGTCAATGATTCCCAAAGTGCCCTAGTACAATCTACTTAGTGTGAATAGATGTCCCGATGTCGAACACCCAGTCGATTCTATCGATCAAAGGTCAATGATGTGAACCTATGTCGAGAGCGAGAGAACCTGTCATTAAGGCATATAGATCTCAAGGTACTAAGTTTTTGTTTCTAAGGCTATTTCTTGGATGATGAGCTGATGTCGACGGGGATAGTCCCGTCGAAGGAGGGCCACGATGAGTCCCACATCAATGACATGAAACTAGGAACATAGTTCTAGAATGATGTAAATGTAGTAACCATAGGACTAACTCAAAAGTACTGACACAGAGACCATTTTGACTGTAGAGAAAAAACTTCTTCAACTTCCCTTTGAACATCGGGCGACATGACAAAAGACTTGGCAGCATGAATAAACGGGACAAATACACAATGAAACAATGGATAATGCATTCTTTTGAAAGACTCAAATGAGTGGCATGACTCATGAAAGTGGATTGTCACGGAGATCAGCTGAATACCCAATTGACTGAAATGATATGCAGACAAGTGCCATGTTCAAAGGTAATGACAAACTACTACCATTTACTTGCAAAAATGATTCCCTTCCCATTTTCCCCCATCATGATTGGTGAGTGCTTATTTTCAGTTTTACAAGTTCAAAGAGGGTAACAAACACTCAGTATAGCCTGTCTGAAGACAAGTCAAAACTCATATGTTCTACGAACCTGAGAGAGGAGGGGTTTGTTCCCAAAAAAGGGTCTCTCAATGTTTAATTTAAAGATTCCAATGAAACAAAACTCGTTATTGTTCATGTTTAGAGAGTCTGAATGACCACGGAAGAAGACTCCAAAAGGTCCTTTTTCATATGATTTAGTCCCTAAGGCCCGAAAAAGTGTAAAATCATACCTTAGAGAACTCTTCCAGTCATGATTGGCTGGAGTGTTCCCTTTTTGTAAATAGTCCATCCGAACCAAAAAAGAGATAACCTATCGTCGGAGAGATGACTCTTTAAATGCTTTAACGATCATGAGGAAGACAAGATCACTCGACGATCTTTTCGTATTTAAGGAGCCTGAAAAGAGTTTAAAGAAGACTCCATTAGGTCTCTTTTCACTATGAGGGATTTTACAAGCCTGAAAAGAATCAGAAACAGACTCGAACCTTTGATAATAAGTTTTGAGAGCGTGACCAAAGTGTCGTAATAAATGCTCAATGACTTTTTCTGTTTTATGGTAGTACGAAAAAGTCAAAAATGAACTCCCAAGACTTTACTGCTACTGTTCTTCTATCCTGCAATGACTCAAAACAAGTGTTAAATGCCCCAATAACTAACATTAAGGGATTATGATAGATAAACTTTGAATAATAAGTGATTTTAAATCAAAACTATAGCATGTCAAATCCAAAAATGTGTATAAAATCCATGTAAATAGTGAAAAATCAAATCATTTTACTATTTACCCATAGTGGAGAGCATTTGGAGAACTTTCCTAGTTAGATCTAAAGTTGCTGATATCGGGAGTTTTCATCATCGGATTCAAGCGTCGTCAGTTCCAGGTAATAGTTCAAGCCCTACTCTTCCTTTTCATTGTCTCAATTTTGATTTTGGATGGTGTTTTGGGCTTGTATGTCAAGCCCTAAAACCATGGGAATAGGCACCATGCTTATCCCTTGTGGGATACGCTGTACCTCACTAGAACTGCACCGAAAACAGAGCGCACAGGCGGTGCCACCGCCTGTCTTCAACAGCACACAGGAGGTGCCGACTGTGAAGATGTAAAATGGTTAACACAAGCAAAACTAGATCATTTCTTTGGATTTAAATGATTAAGAATGATTCTAATAGGTGTTATGATTGTTTTTGGCAGGCTCTTGCTGATAAAAAATGGTGATATGGAAGGAAATACAACATGATAACGATGACACTTTCGCTGAAAGGAATGCGGGATGCATAGCTGCATTACGAGACTGTGGTCTCCTAAAATTCTTTCGGACTCCCAGTATGGTATCACACGAGCGGTTGCTTGAGCATATACTTCGGATGTGGAATCTGGAGCAACAACACTTTGAGGTTGGGGCTCATATTCTAATAGTAGAGGTAGAGGATATCTACTTCTTGACTGGACTTTCGAGATGGGGTGCCCCCATCTCGCTGATAGGTTCCCGAGGAGGGGATATTACCACACAAGAGTTGATCAACCATCATTATATCCCAAGGACGAGGACATCGGGGAAGAAAATCCCCATAAAGGCAGTCATGGATGGACCTCTATGAACTGTCTTGTTTATGATGCAGAGAGTGGCCGAAATCCAGGGAGTGCACCAAGCTTCTAGGGCACACATGCTATATTCCATAGAGGCCATGACACCTACAGTATTCAACTGGGCGGAAGCCCTACTTCCGATACTCAAGAATCTACTGACTAAGTGTTGGTAGGGGGAACTAAAGTAGTTCAGTTTTGGTTCCATTATAGCCTGCTTCTTCTTCGAGCGGGTACCACAGATGAGACCCTAGGTGGTCTTCACAGAGCTGAGAGCGCGGGACCCCCGCATGCAGAGGTGGGTCCAGATTATGGCCCATACTGGAGCAGGCAGGGGAAAGGTGAATTTCAGTGACCTGTTCTTCAAATGGCTCAGAGATCAGATCCTCATGGTGGAGCATTATGCTTATGCATGTATGGACTTCAGCGGAGACCCTGACCTACCGCTCCCACCTAGTGGACAGTGGGGTGACATCGGTAAGAAGCAAGAAACCATAAAATGGAAATAATGTTTTTATGTTTTTTAATGTTTTATATTTTTGATGTTAAGTAACGAGACCTGAACATTTTCATACAAACGTTGGAGCAACACAACCTAGGGGAGCTTCCCCATTGGATAGATGAGATGGAGCCCGCTTTGTACTGCAGGGTGATGATGTGACCGGGGAGTTAGAGGAAAACCTGGAGAGGTTGACCTTAGACATCCTTGATGCTTCCATTGATGACCTCCCTTTGAGGTATCATAGACCATTAGTAAACTGCTACGTAAAGTAGCCCGGGCAGTGATGTGTTACCATGAGCATCACTAGACGGTGTATGCATGATGTATCTACTGAAAGCTGATAGCTTCAGAATTTTGTATGGTGATTTTTGTCTGAAAGCCTACATGCTTCAGATGAGGTCTCGTGACCTATTTTTGTAAACATATTCATATATATATATATATACTTTTACCTAGAGTTTATATGTCTCAAATGGTGGATGTATTTTACATGAGTTTTATGTGTCTTTAATTGTTTATTTACAATGGACCATGTTTGATTTTAATGTCATGAATGGGCAATATGCCAATCTAGGATGTAATTAGCTAATGAGTCAGCAACTACATTATGTTCCCTAGGGATATTCCTATAAGTAATGGTTTCAAATGACCTTTCTAACAAGCGTACTTTCCGAAAGAGGTAGAGAAGTATAGGATTTCTAATGGTATAAACATGGTTTAGATGAAAAACCATGAGTTGTGAGTCCATCA
Source organism: Pseudotsuga menziesii (assembly GCA_001517045.1). Classification (NCBI taxonomy): domain Eukaryota; kingdom Viridiplantae; phylum Streptophyta; class Pinopsida; order Pinales; family Pinaceae; genus Pseudotsuga; species Pseudotsuga menziesii. The sequence goes on along the minus strand of LPNX010794511.1, from coordinate 29,776 downwards.
AGACTACCAGATTGCAAACATCTTGGGAGGCATCTTTAGTCAGAAGACCTATGACTGCTCGATACTCAATGATTTTGTTGGTATAGGGATCAATACAAACCGCTCCTGAACTGACCAAATCTTCAGCCGAGGAATAGAGGACCCAAGCAGATGAGGCAAGATTCAAGTTGTGGCGGAAAGCACCATTAGCAAAGCCATAGAAATCCATCTGCTCTGCATAACCAAAACATGGTATAAACAGATGTAGACACTAAACTCAAAACCATATTGAAAATAATAAAAGCACACTAAAAGTTAAGCAATATACATATACACAAGATACTATCCAAGAAAGACCTAGGAAAAGTACCTCTTCAAGTACAACCCATTGCGAGGTTTCCCTAAAGGGATTCCATCATAGTCAATGAGCTCGTAGGCCCCTTTCTCTAAAACTTTAGAAATGACGAAAGGACCATACCACATGGACTCGAACTTTCCTTTCCCTAGTTTGTCGTATCTCTGGTCGTAGGTCAAAAATAGGTCACCCTCGTTAAAGGCACGAGGTTGGAAGGATCTATCATACTATGCCTTGACGTGCTTCTTATGTGCCTCATTAGCCAAGGCGTCATCTCTCCGGGTCTCGTCAAGGTTGTTCAAATACAAAAATCTCTTTTCCTCTACAGAAGTCTCTGGGAGAAGTCTGACGACAAGTTGTAAGGATGGAATCTGACATTGAATCAGTAAGATAGCTCCGAGTCCATAGACAAGTTGGAAAGGTGTGAAACTAGTATTTGTTTTCACCGAAGTCCTGTAAGCCCAAAGAGTGGAGAAAAGAATGTGATGCCAGTTGGATTTATGATCTTCAACCATTTGACAAAGCATAGTTTTCAAAACTTTGTTAATGGCCTCTACCTGACTATTAGCTTGTGGATAATATGGCGTAGAGTTTTCATGGTGAAAACCTAGCTTGGCACTCAATTCCTCCATCATTTGATTACAAAAATGTGATCCGTGATCAGTAACAATGGACTGCGGGACTCCAAATCAAGCTATGATATGATTGAATGGGAAGAGAGCGGCAGTCTTACCATCTTCTGCATATGTAGGCGTGGCCTCAACCCATTTTGTAAAATAGTCAATGGCTACGATGATGTAACCATGCCCGCCGGCTTAGGTAGGCTTACAATGCATATAATCAATCCCCCATTTGGAAAATGGGCCAACGGCAATGACGGGGTGTAGCGGAGTGGGATGTGAGCACTTTTTTGGGATAAAAATGTTGACAAGGTGGGCATTTCTTAATAGCCTCATGACAGTCTTTAAATACTGAAGGCCAAAAATATCCAACGTGAAGGATTTTCTGGGCTGTAGCCATCCCAAATAAATGACCGCCACATGCTCTAGAGTGGCAATAATTCAACACATGTTCAACTTCCTCATGGGTGAGGCATCGCCAGAGAATAGAATCAATCCCACGTCTATACAAGGTATCATTTAGGATGAGGAAGTATTTCGCATGGTGACAGATATGGCGGTGATCGTCATGGGATAGATTTGGTTGAAATATTTGTGTTTGGAGATAAATAAGAAAATATCCATACCATGGGTCAGTAGTGCTTATCAAGAACAAAAATTCATCGAGAAATGAATCACTAGGCTCAGATTCCATCGCAGCATAGGGAAGATCACACATGAGCTCAGCAAAGACCAAGGATTTCTTTAATGTGGCTTTGGAAAATTCTAGATCAAACTCCTATAGTATGACTATCCATCGGGAGTACTTGCCCCCGAGCACCTGACGAGTCAGGATGTAATACATAGGGTTATGGTCTGCCAATACAGTGGTTGTGCGGAGCAAAATGTAGTGACGAAATTTTTGTACAGCAACGATCGTGGCCAATGCTAACTTCTCCATGCGTGAATATCGGGTTTCAAAATCCATAAGATTCTTACTAGCATAGTATATCATGTTCTCCTGATCGTTGGCATTTTCCTGCACCAAAACCATAGAGATGGTAGTAGCGGAGGCAGCAAGATACAAGAGAAAGTCCTTTGAATAATACAGGGGGTGTATCACGGGTGAATGAGTCAGAGCGTGTTTAAGATTATCAAAGGCGCGTTGGGCTTGGTCATCCTAGAAGAACGAAGTGTCCTTCTTAAGGAGACTCATATAACCGTGCATTTTCTTGACAAAATTACACACAAAACAGTGGAGGAAGTTTTCATTCTCTTGCAAACTTTGGAGTTTGAGAAGATTGGTTGGGGATGGTAGAGCTAAAATGGCAGCGATTTTCAAAGGGCCTATCCGAATTCCATCTTTAGAGACCACAAAACCTAACAGACGTCTCGTCTCAATGCAAAAAACACATTTATGTGGATTGAGCCGTATATTATAATGACGGCATCTCAAGAAAATATCTCTAAGATGACCAGGGTGGTCCTCCTGTCGCTGTGAATGAGCAAGATGGTCGTCAAGGTACGGTTCAACAATATGTTTAATATCGTGAAATGCATAGGACATTGCATGCTGGAAAGTGGCTCCAGCATTTTTCAAGCCAAACGGTAACTTCCTATATGAAAAGGTTCCCCATGGGCAAATGAATGTCGTCTTGTGTTGATTGGTGGGTAATATCTCAATCTAATTATAGCCATAAAATCCATCCATAAATGAGAAGATGACACTTCCATCACAGTTGTCGATAATCTGATCGATATGTGGAGTAGGAAAGTTGTCCTTGGGACAACCTTTATTCAAGTCTCTAAAATCGATACAGACTCTAAAGGTGCCTTTCTTTTTATTGATATGGACAACATTCAATACCCATTTTGTTAGGGGTATGGGATAAATAAACCCAGCTTTGAGAAGTTTCTCTATCTCAGCTTTAATAGTTGTGGCCTTCCGTAGATGGACTTGCCTTGTTTTTTGCCTGACAGTTTTAGCCATGGGATAGGTTTTAATTTCATGGACCACAATGGATGGGTCTATCCCTGGAATTTCTTCATAAGACCAAGAAAAAATATCATAGAATTCTTTGAAAAGTGCCTTGTATGCTTCAAATTCATCTGCCGAGTAGTTCTACCCAACGTGAACATGCTTGACGGTACCAAGCTTAGCTGATATGTCAATCGGATTTGTCTGAGTAATGTTGCAAATGTTTCCTTTGAAATCTGTGTCTTAGAACAATATAGGACTTTGAGGTTCTTTGACAATATCAGTGGAAAACAAGGATGCAAAATCATGGTTAACCGAACTAGTGTTGGGGAGGAACAGGGATCTATGATGGTGATCCTCCCAAATGGACTCATTTGTATTCATAATCTCCATAATGGACTCGTCAGAAGGAAAAGTCTCAGAGAGATAATCCAGAATAGGAAGAGATGGTTCTAACTAGTAAGGCAGGTGGTAAGGATCTGAAGCCACCAGATGAAGGTCATCGGTGTGATCATCAGAAAGGGTTTGAATGGTGTTGTACATTTCTTCATGTGGACTCAACAAGGTGGACTCAACAATTTGTTTTCCCTTGGGATCACAATCAGATGATGCAATCATATTCATTGTCGCCGTATCAGTGTTAGGAGGAGTGGATGGAAAAATCCCCATAAGGGATGAATCCTTCAACATGCCTACCCTAATCGACTGGTAAGGAGGAGGGGACTAGCCTAACATTGGGATGTTATTAGTTGTAGAGGTCGTAACATCTGGCGTACATAAATCAAGTTGATCAATGGTAACAATTCTTCCTATATGTGGAAATTGGACTATTCGAAATACTATCGTTATGTAGTTAACAGATTTTTGCATTGTGTACAACAACTTTGGAGCACTTCCAAGGTATACATTGCACATGGTTCCTGAGCGAGATCTTCAACTACATTATAAAATTGAGCAACTCTAGAATTAGGGTTAAAAACAGCCTTCCTAAGAGTAATCTTGGGTGGACGCAAAATCATATTGATAGTAGGCTTCTCAATGGTTATGGGGACAGTAGATGAGGATTCGGGAGAACTAGTAGAGGGAGCTTTCCCTGAAGAAGAAAGGTCTTCTTTCTTGTCTATGGGTTTGTCATAATTCTGACTTCGAGTTTGCAGACTAATGGTATCCGAGGACATCATACAAAATTCCTCTGACGAACTAGAGTTTCCCTGATTAGACATGTGGTCTATCAGTTGTTGTTGAGAGGGAAAAGGATCCGTGAAAACTGCGGATGCAGGATTTGTTTTCAAGAATTGGGTGATTTCATCCCAGTGGGGACACTCTTTTGTGAAATGGTCACCTCGGCATAGTAGACATGGATATTTTGCTTTTCTTTTCCCTTTATCATTATCATTGTTGGTTGGTTTTGGGTTCTCTTATAGTTTTCCAGGTTTTTTATTCTTATTTTTACCTTTCTTTTTATTATTGCCAGAGGTTTGAATACTATGAATAGAATTAAACTTGGCAGAAAACTTAGGATTTGAAGGATTAGGGGTGGTAGTCTGGGGTTTCTTGGCAGGTTTTGCTATTGATGGGGACTGGATTGAACCAACAATACCATCAACAGGGACTTCTGCTGGTGGCTTTGCAGGATCGATGCTTGGGTGAGGAGCTTGAGGAATCAAGTCATATAAAGTTTCGGACTGGGAATAGACCAAGTCTAGATACCGGGCTCGACTAATGGCTTGATCTTCAGTAACGACACCGCCCATAGCCACATCTTGGGCAATTGAAAGCAACAAATATTTGGTAAACCAATCAGCTAATAACTGATCTGGAATATGAGCCTTAATAAGTCTTCTCCACCTTCTCCACTCATGGATATGATCAGATATGTGGGTGGATGTGTTCTGTCGTAGAGAAGTTAAGATATAAGTACCTATTTCATAATGAATAGGAAGCTGAAAGTGTAAGAAATATGGTTTCCAACGATCCAAAATCCACAAACGAGTGTTGTGGAAGTTCAATATACCATTTTGCGGCTGTACCGGTCAAAGTTAGCTGAAAGAGTCTTAAACGAACTAAATCATCCATAAGGGAGTTTGAAGAAGACCACAGATGGAATGTCATGACATGGTTTTTCAGATCATCTCCCTGCTTCCCATCGAACTTTGGAATGTCCGATGGTAACTTTACCGGAATGGGAGGCCACAAGGGGTTACGTTTGATGGGGTCATTAATCAACTTGGACAAATCAGGCAAGTCCAAAGTAGCTAGGAAAGGTAACTAACAGTTAGGTTGCACATACTGGTAATATTGATATGGCATATAGTTACCAGTAGGACCGTAAGTAGACTGATAGACAGGTTGTTGTGACGAAGAACTATCGAAAAATCCACCTACAGGGGGTTGATTTCTGGGATCAGGACCACTAGGACTACTAGGGCCTCTGGGACCACTAGGACCATTGGGACCACCAAGACCACCGGGCCCACCAAGAGGTATACCACCAAACCCTCCAGGGCCTCTAGGAGGTAAACCTCTAGAGTCTCCGAAACCACTAGGAGGAGGGCCACCAAACCCTCCAAGGCCATTAGGGGGAAAGCCACCAGGGCCCCCAGGACCACCAGGCCGATTAGGACCATAAGGAGGAAAGCCACCAAGCCCCCCAGGGGGAGGAACTCCATAAGGCGGTCCTTCGGTACTCCAGTATGGGTATCCCCCCCATAGCTGGCATGTAGGACTAGTTAGTTTTCCCCCATGGCGTGAAAGTATTACTAGGATATGGAATTTCGGCATAAGGCATTCCTATAGGATTGGGTGGGTAATTAATGTTCCCTATAGGTATTTGATTTGCTGTATAACCATAACCCCAAGAATTTTGACTGGTTACAGGTTGTGCCCCCAAGGGCTAACCTGAACTAGATGGGGGAATAACCACATTAGTGTGGGTGGGAGGGACATAAACTATAGATTTCTCTATACCAGAGGTATTTCCTTGACTAGATACAATTCTGGTGCTAGATAACGTAGGTCATGTCGGGGGTTGCCCCCCGACACTAAAAGGTAATGACAAAATGGGAACTGAAGACTGGGCCCCAGGTGCGAAAGACCTGGGAGGATTGGGAACAGACATAATATGGGAGGTGCTAGGGTTGGTAGTTTGACTTGGGTTGTGTGGTGTTATTGTGTGATCTATAATCGGTTCAATGGGTCTCATAGAATTTTCAAGCGAACGATATCCCACAGGAACGGTTGTGGAACGTGATGGTGGTGTGCCCAATATGTCATCTATTTTCCTTTCAATATCCTATGCACGGAGAATGGTTGCGTGGTATTGTCTACGTTCTTCTTCATCTGGAGAAAAATCTTTAGAAAAGTTTAAATGGGTGCCAAATGAGGCAATGGCCTATCCTATAGAGGTATCCCAAAATGGAGCATTGGGACCATAATCCAGATGGGTAGTATCATCAACATGACCTTATGTGGGAGAATGGAACGAAGTATTACCCTGAGAAGTTTGTTGGACCAAGGGAGGTGAGTGTGAAGGATATGCTCCTCTACTTTCTACAACCACATTATCTCCCACTTGGGAGGTGGTAGGAGCTCCTTGGTCGATAGCTTCCATTGGATTTTCTCCTGAACCAGGAATAAAATCGGGTGGCAAGCCCCATACTCTTATGGAATGTCTTAGCTCAGCCAATTTTTACAGCTCCTATCTAACCTAGGGTTTGAAAAACTAGAAAACACACCAAAAATCTCCCTACTCAAGCTATAGGTCAAACAAGCAAACTTAAAATGACAGGAGGGGTTCAGATAGTCAGGTCTCTCACCAGGATTGTCAAGAAGGTGCCACTCACGATATACCTCACGGGTACGTGTGTAGTAATCTCCCCAAATGCTATTTTTGGTGTATGGCTCCAAGCAAGACAACCAAAGGGCTTTCCTCAGGTGGATAAGGTATCCTAGTGGGGCCTCCCGATATACGCAAGGTACGTGGAAGCTCAAATCAATAGTAGTGCTGTCTAATGCATAAATGTACACAAGGGGCCTTCCAATATACAATCGAGTACGTGAAGTACCTTTCTATATACCTCAAGGGTACATGAAAGGCCATTCGATATACTGACGGTACATGGAAGAACCACGCGAGTCCTGGGATGTAATCCAGATGAGTAACAGTAGCTCCTACACTTAATGACACCCGAACACATCTCTAACCTATCACTCAAATTGCTATGTAAATTTTAACCTATAACTACCATTAATTTTAAAGTGGATGGTTAGGTGAATGCATGGAGTTTTGATACAAAAAGTAAAACCATGCAATATGCATATGCAAATATTTCACTTTACCATTCGGTATGCCTACCTATGGGAGGGAAAGAGAGTATTTTCTTTTGCTTCAAAACCAAAAATATTTTCAAACAACAATATTGAACACAAAATCAAAGACAAGTAACACTTTCCAAACTCATTTCTCTTTTCTAAAAGGAGTCAAAAGGGAAGGAGTCTCTTTTCTTAAAAGAAAAACAAGCAGCACACTATATGCATATGCGCTCTATTTTTCGATTTTTCTTAAAGCATAGACAGATCTAACTTAAAACTATAATATTTTTTATTTTGATGAGATAGTATAAATGCAAAAGAGACAAAACAACATAGAGAACCTAAAATCTTGTGAGGCCAATCATAGATCCAATGTATTATGCTCACTAATGATAATGACCTAATCTTAGTCAAAACTTTTCTTTTTAAAACAAGCAAAAAGAAGTCTTCTATGGGAACAAAAAATGAAATCAAGATGCTAATTAAACGTTTTTCTTTCAGTCTATGTAACAGAAATAAAAGAGATCTCTCTAACACCTAAGCTTTCGAAAAAGAAATCCTTTCACAAAGACAACCAACAAGCACAGAAGAAAATAAACAATCAACAAGCCTAATATAGCTTTTGGATTCTTCAAACAAACCAATCTTTTACCACAAAATTTCAAACCACAAGCATCAAATTCTAACACACAAGCCTGACAGTGCAGGGATGAAAGCAAATCAACTCAACGTTTTTGCAAAAAATGAGCAAAAAGTGCTCTTGGAATAAGGCCTACCTAGCACCACGCTGGAGGGGTCTTAACAGAGCGGTTCTGGCCTAGCACCGCTTCTGGATAATAGGACTCAAGTGATGGCACCGTGTGCTACTAACAGGGTTCAAGCGGTGGCATCGCTTCTCACCAACACAATAAGAGAAACTCCTTGTACAAATCCAAAACACAAAGGAGAACAATAGACCAAGTTAGTAGAAGATCAGATCAAGGTAAAAACTGATAGATTGAGAGTAAAAAAGAGCATAAAAAGTTGAAATACTTTAGATCTGAGCAGATCTGAAAGTTTCAAACCAAAATTCATTGAGTCAGATAGCAAATTTGACTGAAGAGAGTTGGAGATGGAGCCTGGATTCGGACAAGAGTTCAAGAACTGAGGAAGATCAGATCAACTGATATACATATCTAATCCCCAGCGAATTTTCCAGATTTGTAACCAGGAATATTTCACCTTTTGTGGATAGAAGTTGTACCTCTAGTCTGAATGGTTCAAATCCAGAACAAATGAGTGAATGACAAAGGATAAAGACCTTCCCTAGATGTTGTAGACACCTGGAATGCTGCTTCGATAGTGAACTTGTGTACCTATAAATAGATCAAACATACAAACACATCAAAGCTACCAGAAAATCATCTACTTATCCATGTTAGTGACTAAGGAATCTAACAACATATACATGTGAAATCAAAACAACAATAATGTGGGATAGAAATCAGCTTTGCATTAAGATGTATGGAGAATTTTACAACCAATCAAACCTTAGTGTCGACATGCATCTCCATGATACAAACACTTCATCCCCATAAGCTCCAACTTTGCTCTCTATGCTCTCTAATGGCTTGGGCCAAGTGGTCAATCCAACAACATAACAATACCTCTATATTTCTCCCCCTCAACCATGGACATGAGCTTGTATTTATAAGGATCAATGGATAGGAATGGTTGAGAGATTTGTGGATGAGGTGGCCTCTAAGATCCTATGATGGGGGATCTTCGAGCTCAACTAACCCATAATGATAGGGATAAGGGATGACACGAGTCTCATGATCTAGAGGCCTCAAGAAACTTCTCTTTTTCCCATTTTACACATGGTATTTCTTTTCTCCTCTTATGAAAGAGCAGTTTAGATGAGAAACGCTTATGGACCAAAGGCCATAGGCAATGGCACCGCTTATGGAAAACAGGATGAAGGAGGTGCGAGCAAGGTACCGCTCATGGTTCAAAGGGAAAGCGCAGTGCTGAGTATTTTCATGTAGAATTGAAAAATAACATGGGTTTCCACTCCAAGTGTTGGGATTAAGGGCAAGTATGTAAGTCAAAGGTCTTATCACATGGTGGTGACAGGATTTTGGTATAACAACAATTATGGTGAGGATGATAGATGGGACCAAAAATCATGTCACTATTTTCCTCGGACTTGTCGAATTAATGACACCTCACTGTAATAACCACCTAAATATTTTTGGGTATTCATGCTTTAATGATGTCTAGCTGTCCATTCCGCCTTTATTGCAATATTTGCATGATCCTATTGCAGACGTGTGACATAACAGTTTCCTTTTATATTTTTTTTTTACCTTTGCTCCTCTTACGCAGCCGTGTCGCAACCAGCATGGTATGGTTTTAGGCAGCTTCCATTGATCATTCCTACGACTGGCATTCCATCCATCTTATGTAATTTCACTGCGCCGACCTTAGTGATGTGCGTGATCACATATGGCCCTAGCCAATGTGTCTTCAATTTTCCTGGTTGCCACAAAAATTTGTTGTCATACAAAAAAACAAGTCCTATGACTTCAAAGTTTTTATTTCTGATATGGAGATCATGCCATGCTTTCTGCCTTTGCTTCTTTGTGTTTTAATGAAATCCTGCGACGAAACGTTCCTCTTCCATCTGAACAAGCTGCGACAACCTTTGTTTGACAACATCTACATCGGTCATTTTCACTAGCGTAGCAATTCTTAGGCTCGACACAATATATTCCATTGGCACAACAACTTCTTTCCCATACACCAGTCTAAATGGAGTGTTCCCTGTCAATCGCTTCTAAGTTGTACGGTACGCCCATAACACAACTGAAAATTTCTGATCCCAATCATCTCTGTGTGCATTGGATACTTTGGTTAATGCATTTTCCAGAATCATGTTGAATGCTTCAACTGTTCCATTCGCCTGAGGATGATAGGGTGTCATTTTTCTATGTTGAATCTAGAACTCTGTTGTAAGCTCATCAATCATTTTGTTAAAAAAATGTGTACCTTGGTCTCTTAGGATAATTTTCGGGCATCTGAATCTGGTCACCACATTTTCAAATAAAAACTTCACCGTAGTCGTAGTAGTACAATATTTAACAAGCGTGGCTTCAGCCCATCTTGTTAAGTAGTCTGTGGCAGTGATAATGTATCACACGCTAGTCCTTTTTCCTGGTGGATTGATCGGTTCGATGAAATCAACGACCCATTTATCAAATGATTGAAGGGCTATCTGCAGCACTAGTGGCATCTTGTCACACCTTGAGGGTTTTCCTATTCTCTGGAAAATATTGCAGCTACAGAAAAATATCTTAGTATCCATATGTATAGTTGGCCACCATAAGCCAACTTGCAATATCTTGCGCATAGTTTCCTTTCTGACATAGTGTCCTCCTACAACCTTGGCATGTGCTTCACTCATTTATGAATGTTTTTCATGGTAAAAAAACACACCAACGCAATATTTCATCTGGGCCCATCTTGTATAGTTGTCCTGTAATTAATGTAAAATTAGCGGCTTTGACTACCAACTATTTCTTCTGTGCAGTGGTGAACCCTTAAGGCGCCTAACATGTACTTAAGAGGTGAATGATAGACTCAAACGTTTTATCAACCATGGTGATAGTAAATAGTTGTGCATCAAGTAAATTATCCTCCAAACTGGTTGGTTCTTCCTCGATTTCTATCCTTGACAAGTGATTAGGTCCCACATTCAGTCGACCAGGTTTAACAATGTCTTTGAAATCAAACTCTTGAAATAGGAGGAGCCATCGACATATCTCCCCCCCCCAACACTGGCTTGTTGACCAGGTATTTTGATGTTGAATGATCAGTGTACATTTTAGAATTCCCACCCAACAAATAGTGTTGGAAATTCTGAAGCGCATGGACCATGGAGAGTCCTTCCCTTTTTGTCGTCGTGTAATTTTTCTCTATCGTCGACAGTTTTCTGCTAGCAAAATTAATAGGGTGGTCAAGCGCACCCTCACCTGGTTGCGTCAGGACTATATCGAGCACGACAGACGATGCGTTAACATGGAAATGGAACTGCTTCTTCCAGTTGGGAAATACCAGTATTGGTGTAGCGTCCATCTTGTTCTTTAATTTGTCTAATATTTCCTAACAAGCTTCCATCCACTGGAACTTCACATCTTTCTTCAATAGCTTCTCCATATGTGTAGTTATCTTTGCATATCCTCTGATAAATTTTCTTTAATATCCTTTGTTTCCTAACAATGATCTGAGTTGTGTGATTGATTTAGGTGGTGGCAAGTGAAGTTTAATCACAAATTTCATTGGGTCGACCAAAATTCTGTCATGACACACGACATGTCCCAACAGTACACCAAATGGTGTGCAAAAAAATACATTTCTTTGAATTAAGCATGATATAATACTGGTGATAGCGGCCCAACATCATGCATAGACTCTCAATATGGTCTCTTACTAGACCAAACACAGTCCAATCATCAAAGTAGACCTCAATAAATTTATGTATGAAATATTCAAAAGCAGAAACTACTATCCTAGAAAAAATAGCAGGAGCATTCTTGAGTCCGAAGGGCATTACCATATACTGGTAGCATCCCCATTCTGTGACGAAGGTCATTTTGTGCCGATCCTCCTTCACTATTTTGACCTAATGATAGCCAAAAAAACCATCGGTAAATGAATACTACTCCTATCCTCCGATGCTTTCTAGTACTTCATCTGAGAATGGTGTTGTGAATGGATCTTGCAAGCATGCATCGTTCAGCTTCCTCAGGTGGACACAGATTCTGATTTCGCCTGTTATCTTTTTATCCTGTATCACTATAGGGCTGGCCCATTCTAATTCCTCAATATTTTCAATGATTCCTGCATCGAGCATGCAGTCCAACTTAGCTTTCACCTTCTCTTTATACCTTGGATTCAACCTATAAGGTCGCTGCTTAATGGGTTTAGCATCTGGTTTCAAAGGTATTTTCATCTCCCCCAGGTCTCCCACTATTCCCTTCATCTCTAAGAAGTTGGTGGGGAATAGGTCCTAAAACTCATGCAGCAAGTCTATGATCTTTGATACCGTCTCATCATCCCAATAATCTCCTATATTGGTGAACTTCGGTTTTTCCGGCAAACCAATGTTCAATTTCTTTATTTTTAGCGGCTTGAGAGACTGGTCACTCGAAATACCACTTCCTTACACTTCGCGCGTATCCTCTAACTCTGGTATGTTCATGTTAGTAAGACCAGCATCTAGTTCTTCAACCAAATTGTAACCCATCCATTGCTGGATGGTTGCGCTGCACTAGTGCGAACTCGCCACTTCAATAGGGATTTGAACAAATATTTTCTCCTTGATCGCTTGAAGCGCAACATCAACTGTTTGCTATTCATCAACAAATGCAAAGGTTTGTGCAAATTGTTTAACCACCTCATCCCAATCCCGAGTTCCTTGTCGCAACTTCATGGATGTATACCATCCCCTGGGTGTCATTTCCAGTGTATGTATGAAATGATGGACCCATTCCTGTCGCAGGTATTCTGCAAATGCCATGTCACATTGATTGAGGTGTTCGACAAGATTCAACAACCCTGTGTACTTCTGACTCACGACGGTGACGTCTTTGTCGAATCTGACTTCCAGCAACCTTTTACATTATGACCATTCAGATATAGACTGCTTATGCGTACCCCACCATCTAGTGGGCGTAGCCTTTAGTACATAGTCTAATGAAGATAAGCATTGTGGTTCTATCACCAGTCCTTCAAACTCACTAAGGAAGGTGACAATATTAGGCAAGCCCTCATATGTGGGTAACTCCCTCAACTGATTCTCCACTCATTGATCATACCTGGTAATCCTAGCACATCTCCTCATAGAGACTTCATGCAGTATGTTTTGTCAATTCTCTAAGGCCTCTCCTGAATATAATGTCTAGGAACTAGTGCTCCTCCAGTTCAAGTTCCCGTCCATTGTAGGATTGATGTAATCCTCTTTTAAGGTGCTGACATTATATATATGGTATAGATAGTCACCCTACCCTTCACTATGGACTATTTCGACATATATTTGTCCCTCCAATGGATCAATGGGTGACACTACCCTCATCTCATCATCCTCGAATGAGAGGATCCTTTTCTTAAAATTCATAATGGTCTGATTATCTATGGCCCAATATATCCCTAGAATCGCGGGATATGGGTTCATGTCGTCAACAATGTTGATAACTTCAAAGTCTGCAAATGTGCGCAATCCCTCAATGTCAACAGGGACTTTCCTTAACCTACCAATCAGTAGGACCTTTGCCTGATTTTCAAGCCTCAACTGGATAGGGGACCAGTCCAAGCATGACTTTCCCATGCTCTCCCACATTGTCGCATCAGAATATTGACATCCAACCCCAGAAATAGAATAATGCAATCCATGTCATAGTCCCCTATCTGGGTAGTCATTCTTAACTCGCGCCTAGTTTTGAATTTATTTTTGACATGGTTAACCCTCCTTCGAGGTTGTGACTCTATTGGGGTTTCTTCTATCAGTTCTTGTAGTTTTGTGACGACATCTTTATCTTGAATTAGTGCTAAGCAACTTGAAAGAAACAACTTAAGCTTACTAACCTTTCTTCGAGCTTGTTTCTGGAAGATCTGTTGGAAGCGTTCAAGCATATCCTTGACTTCGGCTATGGTTGATGGTTGTTATGGATCCACAAACTCCGGTCGCATGTGCAAAAATACTTTCTTCTATTTTTTAACGTCGAATGGTACTTTATTTTGCACCACGGGTCGCACTTATGGTTGTTCCTGCGGTATATTTTGATCAGCTCCAGTCACAACACCTCCTCATGTTATGACAACAACGCTTGGCTCTCTCAGCTCAGCAGCAATCATCTAAACATTTTGGTTAGGATTCAGATTTGGATTCTATGCAGGGTTAGGACCTCCGACGGTCCGAGCTTGCCACTTTGTAATCAATTAGGGACATTACTCCACATTATGGTCTTGCACTTTGCAATATGAACATGTCTTTACAGGTTCATAGCAATCTATAGCATAATGGCCTGGTTGTCCATATTTATAGCATACAACTTGTCCTCTTCCTCTGCCAAATCCTCCTCCTTCTCTACCTCTAAAATTTCCACCCCCCTACCCTGAGGGTGTGGTTGTTGTGGTGCATACTAATTCTACTTATATTGGGGCTGCTACTGATTCTGATACTGGTTTTGTGGGAAATGTGTGGGCTAATAGTGCACTTGTGCCTATTTAGCTTGAGCCTGCCCATCATTCTTCACTAAGTAGGTATCTATTGTCTTCTCCTCTAAGAGCTGATATGCTTTGCAATCCTTCTCATTATTTTCTATTGATTTACATAATTTAGAGAAAAGGCTAGCCGAGGTACTTACAATCTTCTTCAAGTATAGACATTCCTCCTCATGATGCCCTCTAATCTGGTATATTTGGCACCAGGGTAGTCCTTGGGTACTCAATGGTTTAGGCACACCCGATGAGATATAGTTCATGTACGATGGACAATTGTCCCTGTGATGTCCTTCTTATCTACATCTCATACACCATAAGTACTCATGGACTTATTTTCCCTTCTTAATATCTTGGAGCTTCACCATTAGATTAACCAACTGGGCCTAAATCTACATCATTCATGCTCCACCATCTATGATCGGCAAGGATTCCAACTTCATCACTACTTCTAGTGCTTCTGTCTGTGACACAATCTTCTATTGCATCAAAGGAGATCCGATGTGTGGTAAGCAATAATAAACCACTCTTTATGCTATACATTCGACATTTGGAAACTAACTTTGGCCATCAAAGTTTTGAACCGTTGATCAAAATCACATATGGATTTTGTCGGTAACTGATTTACCTCCTTGATCTCAGTGATGCACTCTGACTCAGATTTGGGTATTTTGAACTCACAAATCATTGCTAGTCGGATCTCATCAAGGGTCTTCTGTGGGTTTTCTGTTGGTACTACGAAAAAATTCATAAACCAATCCAGCGCGCAACCCTGTGGACTCGTGATCATCTGCGCTTTCCTTATGTTTGCATTGTGAACTTGGAGGACCATCCAAACAGCTTCGCGAAGGAAGAAATGTTGCTCTGGATCTTCTGCTCCATTTCCATTGAATATGGGTAATCTAATATCTGCCCCAACCATTGAGTTGGTGTCGAGGATGTTTAAAATGAAGGAGGACTTCCTTGCATGCTATTCACAGTACTAGCACTATCAATATTAATAGTTCTTACAAGATATAAGGCTCTAGACCTTATCTCTGGCAATGCTCCTGGTGTGGTGTAGCGACATTCTGATTTTGGCATCTCCGCATATTCTTCAAATTTTTTTCCTCCTTCAGAAATTGGGCTATAATCTTTCTCTTCATTGCAAGACCCTTCGTCTAGCTGCAACTCAACTTCGTACTCACTTTCTTCAAAAAGACTAGGGTTTTTCTACCTCCGACTGTCTTTCTTCTTTTTCCTGACCGGAATCTTCTTCCACTCCTTAGGAATCCAGCTTCTAATTCAGGTTTTTTACTTCCTGGGAACATCTCAACTCACCATTTCCCATTTTCCCTATAGGTCATCTGCGACATATCCCCTCCTCCGGATATGCGACTCAACTTCTCAACTGCAAAATGCCCTTCTCATAGACGTGCATCTTTATCCATGTACTTGTAGACAACAAGTACCTTCTTCAAGGTCCTTGGAAAAAAATTATTTTGGCCTCACTATATAGGTTATCATCTCTACTGCAAACTTAGTAAAACACCCTTGCAAAATACTGTCGACCCAAAAATCAACAGATCTAGAGATGGGGTTACTTACACTAGTTAACTCATGGATCAGCTGAGCACTCCACTCAACCACTTCTCTTTTCTAGAAATTTGTCTGTCGAGTCACCAATATTGAAAACCACTCATGCATAAAAATAGGAAACTCTATAAAGAAGATCTCGTGAATATCAGTGTACAGGTATCAATCTAACCAGTTTTCTGTGCTCATCCGCGATCCTGCGCTCTCTTCTTGCACAAATTCCAACGTCTTAGACTCCAACCAATCCTCGATTTCCTTCTTTATCGAATGCCACAACATTTCCATTGACTCAAATTATTAAGGGTCCCAACAATGAAACCTTTGTTGGATAACTTTTCCCCACTCTCGTGACCCAGGTTCAACAGACCCACAAGACCAACAAAACACCCAAATACATCGTCCCAACAAAGCAAGCTCATTCAGAAACACCTGCGAGGCAGGCACAATCTTACCCAAGATATGCTAATGTGTATCTACCAAAACCATGTTTCCTTAGTTGATGAGGGATTACAGTCCCTTGGCGCACGGACAAGGTGCTCGATAGATTTGGAAGGATGGAGTCTTTTACTACTCGACAGTGGCGCAATAGTGTAACACAACCTTGTCCTTGACAACTTAACAATTGTGCGACGCAGATGATTCCTTAATAGTAAATGACAATGGTGTGATAGTATTTCAACTTAATAGTATTTGAACATGAAATAATACAAAATACTTCGATGATGCTTTAGTCATTCATTCATTCGACTGCTTTTATCAATATTGCGACATTCACTTAAGTAATAAACATAAATAATGCAATATAAGAAAACATTAAACATTCACATTCAGAGACATAGGAAATAATGTCGAAACCCATCCGGGTAAAAACCATTTCATCTGGCATGAGAAATATATGGCACCTTGCATTCTGCAACTTGCAGACTGTTTTGAGATATGTCTTTTTAGCTCAGACTCTTCTATCTCTCATGCTCTCTGTTTTATTCTTTTCTTCTACTCCTACTAATCCGCACGCAGCCTAGATTGACTCTTCTACTCTACTATCTACACACTCAGCTACATAATGACTCTTACCAAATGGTATGTGCACACAGCTACAGATCTATAGCTCAACATCCTACTATACTATCAGACTTCTCTTTGATTCCTTCTCTTCTTTTCTAACTATTACCAATTGAACCCTTATACAGAGTAGGTTTTTCCTATTTATAGATGTTACAAGACCTTGCAGGGTCAATTGAGTACAACTCCATTATTACAGTCATAAATATCCACAAAAAATTCTTTCATATTTATTACAGGCCATACTAGCCGCAAAAACATCCTTCATTACATTAATCACAGGCAATAACTAGCCGCAAAAAGCATCCTTTAGATTTTCGTCGACTCGAGCACCTACAGTCTTCTGACCTGTCGCTTTCTAGCCTTTACTCTTCTACCTGCCAATGTTCCATCAACTCTAGGTCTACTTTTCCTTCATCGCAGCTTTCTATGTTCTCTGCTTGTTTTTCTTCCTTTACCTACCTTTACTTCGTCGAGCGCCTGTCTTTCTTGTCTGCGATTGCACTTCTGTTTCTTCCTTGTGCTCTTTCCTGGCCCAACACACATCTTGAAGGGGAGATCTTGATCTTGAATCATGATCAATATATGTAATTTCCTTTTGAAGCACTAGCACCCCCTCATGAAAAAATTCACGAAGGAGAAGTTCCAACAACTTCACATGAAATGGATGATGTGATTGAGAGGATTGGAATATTGAACCTTGAAGAGAATGAAGCACCTCCAGCTGATCAAACTAGACCATCAAAGAGGATTCTGAAATGGGCCATAAAGACACTTGAAAATATCAAACCAAATGAAGTTGGAAAGAAAGGAATGAGAAGCTCAACCAAACAAGAAGATGGAGGAAAAGCATATAACTCAGATGATGACATGGATGTATCATTTTATTGTGAATTGAATTTATCTACTAAATTTGAACAAACTTCCTTTATAGAAGCTGCTACATGTGATGAATGGAAAGAATCCATGCAAAATGAATATGATGCACTCATAAATAATGGAACTTGGAAGCTAGTTGACCCTCTAGTTGGAACCAAACCAATTGGTTGCAAGTGGGTATACAAGAACAAATACAAATTAGATGGCTCACTTGACAAGCATAAAGCAAGGCTCATGGTGAAAGGCTATGCACAAAAATAAGGAATTAACTATGAATAAACATTCTCCCACACAAAAAAATGGGATACCATCCACACTTTTCTCTCCTTGGAAACAAAAAATGGGTTAAAAGTCCACCATATGGATGTTAAAACAACTTTCCTGAATGGAGACTTGAAAGAAAATGTCTTAATGTCTCAACCAGAAGGTTTTGTTGTGAAGGGACAAGAACACAAGGCATGCAAACTTGTCAAATCCTTGTGTGGCCTAAAACAAGCACCTCAAGCATGGTTGAAAATATAACTGGGCATATTCTAAAGAAGAATTTCAAACATTATAATCTTGATGACACAACCTTGTTTGTGAATAAAGTTGGAAGATCTGTTGTGTTTCTTGTGGTGTATGTAGATGACCTTTTGATGACAGGGAACAATGAAAGTTACATAGCATCCATAAGGAAATATTTGAAGAAAGGATTTGAAATGACTGATCTAGGACATATTCATTACTACTTAGGAATTGAAGTAACTCAACATAATAAGTACATTTCATATCTCAGGCAAAAGTATGTTGGAGAATTGTTGAAAAGATTTTGCATGATAGAATGCAACCCTCTCTCAACTCCAATGGAACAAAGGTTGAGGCTCACATCAAATGAAGGAACCTAATTTGAGGATGCGACCAAGTACCAATGGCTTATAGGAATCCTTATCTACCATACCACTACCAGAGCATATATTTATTATATTTTTTGCATTATTTATAGATTCATACACAAACTTTGTAAATGAATTTGGTCTGTTGCAAAAAGAGTTATAAGGTACTTGAAGGGGACTCAAGTACGCTAAGGTGGAAGACTTCAAACTCATTGGGTACACCGATGGTGAAAAAGATATACGAGTTTCCACTACTGGATACACAATTAGTCTTGGATCAACGACTACCTCCTTGTAGAAATAATAGATCAATGCTATGTGCAATGATGCTAAGAAGAAGCATAGGAAATAGATCTTGCTACTAAGAATTCTCACAAGAATACACAGGAAAATAAGAGAGAAGAAAAGAGACTGAATCACATGAATGAAGAGATGAATATTGGTGTGTATCCTTCCATTGAATAATTATGAATAATAGAATACATAAATAGTACATCCCTCATGGGGAAGTCGAATTGTATGGAAACAACTCATAAATCTCAAAAAGGCTGACTTACCAAAATATAGCAAACCCCCATAGGTGGATAAAGCACTTGCTAAATCTATCAAGGACCTCACGAGTTGGAAAAAGAATGAGTGAGTTGTCAAGGAGATGGAAATAACATGCTAATCCTAGAAAATGGAGAAAAACTAATGGAGGATGGGTTGGAAATAAAAGCTCCCAGTTTCCTAGTTGACTAGCTTTTATCTTATCCATAGAAAAGCAGGAAAAAGCAGAAAAAGCAGGAAAAAAGTAGAATCTGCTATAAGGTCCTGCATACTAATTCTAGATGAACCCAGAATCAGAAATAACTCATTCCTAGGATATAGATGGCATGCATTGACTTTAAGGTGCCACCTAATTAAGCTAGTGGGTGAATAATTAATCAAATAATGATTAATTATTTTATCCTAAGTTGTGAGTGGGTTTAATATATTCCAACACCCCCCTATAAGTTTGAATTTATGATGGTATGACAAAAAATATGGATGCATATAGGGCCCAACAACAAGGCTATGGTCACCCTTTTACAATTATTATGTCCAGAGAAGTGAGGAAAGAGGCAAAACCACATGGGGAAAATCCTCCCTCAAGATAGGACAAGGCACAGAATTTGAAATATGTCTTCAACATATATTCATCTTCACTTTAATGAGCTGACTGAACTGCTTCTGGATGAAGGTCTTGTTGAAGAAATCATGAACTCCATGATCATGCGCTGGAGTGTAGAACCTGCAAGAAGGAAGAGGAGGGACTCCTTGTATCTCATCAACTGATGAAGTAGGAGCATTATCTGAATGCTTCTTGCTGTTGTCAAACTCTGATCTGCAAACATAATCTGAAATGGAAAAGAGATCTGTGCATACTCCTTTCCAAAGAGTACAAAAATTAAGACAATTTATTTCACACCCAATTCCCTGAATAACTGCAAAATTGTGATGTGAATCACATGTCAATCTTCCAATCTGATGTAGCACCTGTATAGATATGATATGAGGCTGATAAAACTCTGATATATCAGAAATATTAACATATGGAACAGCAAGGACAAAGTCTTCAATGGCTCCATGAGGATATAGGGCTAGACTAGGAAAATTATGAGCAACTGGGAAAAACTGATAAGTGTAAAAATCTGAATGATGGATGGGCAGAATGAGATGTTCACAATCTTCAATAAGGATCTGAGTATTGATGCCAAGATCAAAGAAGGATATGCTGAATCGC
>LPNX010794491.1:185216-246154 GCA_001517045.1 Pseudotsuga menziesii | reverse complement strand
TAATAAAAATACAGAGTGGAAAATAAATTCATTCCACACACAACATATTCATCACTTGCATAATAATAATAATAATAATAATAATAATGCATGCACATTCAAACACAACATCAAATTAACAAGTAAACACTTATGTTCTCAATAAAGTCACCCAAACAACTAGGCCCTGGAAGAGAAATGTTCCACACAACTGTAGGCACTCTATAACTTTATCTTTTTCTTGGAGGACACCCCGAGTTGGGCTATGTATCAATCAAGGATGAACTACACCAGCTCACTCACATCCATAGACAAACACACACACACACACACACACACACACACACACACACACACACACACTCATGCTAAGAGAACACACAACTAGGTTTATCAAACATGCAAAGAGACAAGAAAAGAGAATAGTAAGACAATGAACTCAACCACAAACCTACATGAATCTCAATTAGTTTTAGCTAACCTTGGCACCCACATTACCTACCACACCCAACACAAGGGAGGTCCCCTTCTCTGGTACACATTCCCTTAGGCACCCATTCCCTCCATTTCTATTTAGGGTGGGCATAAAAAGGTCCAAGCAGATAAAACTTTAGAGATTTCTTTGTTTAACTGGGTTTATCAAACAATTCCAACCTCTTATCTCTCTATGACTTCAATCCTCTCTTGTATTTTTTTTATTGTTGGTCAAACTAACTTCAATCATAAAATTCAATTTTTGGGCTTCAAAATATGGGTTTTCCCACAAATTCTTGGTCTTTAACTCTCTCAAACTCACCGCAAGGTTGCCATATACGATTCTCCATTGGATTTCACAACCCACATGAATTTCTGAGCATTTTTTACACTCTAAAACATGACTTTTTCTTTGGTTACAAATTCTACTATTTTTCACTATTGGGAATCTATAGCGTTCTAAAAATTGGATAAACACAAACATCCTTAGTTTAGTTTCCTACATAGCTACCCATTTGAATTTTATTTGCATTGTAAATATTTACATGCTTTTTACAGTTTTCCATAGCTTACTAGTACATGTTCAACAACATAAAATACTTGTCTTTATAAGCCAAGTATTCACCAGCCTTGAGCTCCACGCTAGGAATCATACACTAAATATTTACAATATTTACATATGAAGCCAATAATTTCAAGGGTCAAAATGGGGTTATTACATTCCTCCCTTACTTAGTACAATGTCGTCCTTGGTGTTCCAAAAACTAAACAAAAATGGGTGGTAATATCCCAAATCAAGACTATTTATTTTTTTATTGTTGTTTAAATTGGTCTCGAGCAGTATGATATGCAACACCTAGACTATTTTAATTCTTTAAGTTGGTGTTGAGCAGTAAGCTTTGGAGCACCTAGACTATTGTTAAGTTGGAGTTGACCAGTATGATCTAGAGCACCTAGATTATCGTTATGTTTGATTTGGTGTTGAGTAGTAAGATCTAGAACACCTAGACTTGTTATGTTTAACTGATGTTGAGCTATAGGCTCTGGAAAATTAAAAGTGAATGAACTAATATTATTAGCATATTATTGATCTTCTTTTACTCTTTATCAGTGATGGGGACAACTTCTTGAAGAGGGACCAAGCATGCTAGAGATTAGAATGGTTTTAAGTAGTTGTTAACTAAAAATCAACTATAAATAGGATAAATACAAATATATACTAGTTAATTAAAAATAAAATAAATGTGAGAGTTAACTTAGATCTAATTATTAAAGTAAAGAGGAAGTAAAGAAAAAAAGGAAGTGTGGTTTGTTACTAAATGGATATTTTAGCCTAAATCATAGGATCCTTTCCCTTAAGAAAAATAGTAAATAGCAAATAGAAAAATTACATGGGGAAATGGTCCCGAGTGCACTATAGGGTTCAACTATAGGTCTTTGAGCACTTAGTTGCCAATATCATGAAATTGGCTAGTCCAGGAAGCTCGGGTGTGAAGGTTCACACTGTTTTTCATGTATCCTTACTTAAGAAATATGATTATGATAATAAACATGTACTTGATTGGTCATTGATATAGGTAGAACTAGAAAGGGATTTTGCACCAGAATCCCTTCATAGATTGGACAAGAGATAAGTACAACTCAGGAAGCGAGCCATTTGCCAGCTAAAAGTGCAATGGAATGATTTTGGTCCCGAAGAGTCTACATGGGAAAATGAAACAGTTATGAAAGAGGATTACCCCTTCTTATTTTAAGTTTTTTTTGTACTTAGTAACACTTGGAAGATGTTGTTTTAAGTAGGGTGGGATGTAATATCCCAAACAAAGACTATTTATTTTTTATTGTTGTTTAAATTGCTGCTGAGTAGTAAGCTCTATAACACCTATATTATTTTAATTGTTTAAGTTGGTGTTGAGTAGTAAGATCTTGAACATTTAGACTATCGTTAAGTTAGTGTTGAGAAGTAAGCTCTAGAGCACCTATATTATGGTTATGTTTGAGTTGGTGTTGAGCAGTAAGATATGGAACACCTAGACTTGTTATGTCTAACTGATGTTGACCTAGAAAATCTGGACCATCAGAAGTGCATTAATCAGTATTATTAGAATATTATTTATCTTCTTTAACTCCTTCTAATTGATGGGGACAACCACTTGAAGAGGGACCAAGCATGATAGAGATACGAATGGTTTTAAGTAGTTGTTGACTTAAAATAAACTAGAAATAGGATAAAGATAAATCTATACTAGTTAATTAAAAATAAAATAAACATGTGAGTTAAAGAGATCTAATTATTAAAGCAAAGAGGAAGTAAAGAAAACAAACAATATGATTTGTTACTAAATAGTGAGGTTAGACTAAATAATAGGAGCCTTTTCCTCAAGAAAAATAATAAATAGTAGAGAGCATACATTACATGGGGTAATGGTCCTTCACGCACTAGAGGGTTCATTTTTAGGTATTTGAGCGCTCATTTGCAAATATTGTTAAATTTCCTAGTCTAGGAAAGACTGTGGGAAAGGGGAAAATTATTATTGGACTCTACATAGAGCTGACCTAACATACCTTGTGGATACTATGCTGATAGTAATCAAGATAGAAAACTACACCCAGGCCTTCTATTCTCTAGTATGCTTGGTTCAATTCGATGCTGACATGTGGAACTAACAAGGAATGATTTGAGGTCTAAGTTTGGATGGAACATGGCAATTCCCAATTTAGTTGGAACAAAAAAAGATTGATATGCAATTTAACTTACGGTTTTTATCTAAAGAAGTGTCTTAAAGGTTATATTAGTATTGTTTATTTAAGTATGATATGAATAACATAATTAGTCTTAAAATCTATTTGTTTATGTTTAATTATGTATGATTTGATTTATTGCAGATTGATGTCATTGTTTTGACAATTTTGTAAACCTGGGCTCACATGAATAATTTCTTTTATAAGTGCGCAGGTTTACACAAAATCCATTATCAAAATTTGTGTATACAGGGTTTGCCAAATATATTATTTTATGTTGGTTTATGCAAATAGAAATGCATATATGAAATACAAACTATATAAAACCTTGTAAATATTTTGGATACACTTGATTGCTCAAAATAAGAATTTATTATACCATATATATATTTAAATCATATACTTTTAAGCATAGAGAGAAATCTCTCTTTTAGTCCCAAGAAAGGGAGATGATTCACTCTTGAATCTCGAGGCTAAGTCAAACCCATTTTTGGTTAAATAATAAATATATATTAAAATATATAATATTTAAACAATATTCAAAATAAACTGTAATAGAGTTATTATAAATACTTTTAGACATGACATAAGGAAAAAAAAACAATATCCCAAAGATGTGCTACACATCGAGGGCATACTCCATTACAAAATTAAATAGTTATGTACCTTATAAAAGCCATCATAACCATACGTTAAGCTACCATCATATCATCAATAACAATAATTATGAAACCATAAATCAAACACAAACCATTTTCTTATTTCACAAATTGTCCTCGTCAAGACGTTTGACCGAGGGTCATCTTTGGCCTAAGCAATCCAACATAAGAAAACTCATGAAAACCACTCAACAAAAGATCACGCTAAACCTTCATATCAAACACCCAAACACCCAACCATATGATAAAACATTGAAACTTTTTCCTAAGCGAGGAAACCTAACTAAACACACCCAAGGACAACCCTTACATGAAAGGTGTTTGGACCAAAATTGGTATTGGGATTACTAGAAATAAGCATTTTCCACATCGATGGAGTGGATGTGCAACTGTCATTCCCATTCTTAAAATACCTGCATCAAGGACATTACAAGTGGTATCAAAGTGAGATTCAAACACTCGTGATCTATGAGCTTGTCACTAACCAATGCAAATAAAAAAATTTGGCAATCTAATAAAATTCTTGTTTGTTGCACATTGCATTATTTTTCAGAAATTGAAAACATCATGAGCACTGAAAAGGATGATAGTCAACACGGAAACTTGAATTCACCAACACAAGAAGAGGAACTTGTGGTAGAGCTCAATGACAGCCTCAGGGCAGCCATAACTTCTGAATTGCCGATGTAGTGTCCCTAAAATATACCTTTTTTTTCGGGGTCTTTATAGAATTATGAAATCATAAGGAGATTGCTCTCTTGATTGGTTTTAACCTCAGATTTAGTAAATTAACTTCAACATTATGAAAATTGTGATGATTCTCCAAATTCATACTTCGTTGTATTTATTATCATTCTTTCACCTTTTAGTTTGGGAAGTATTATCACTATTCTGTTCCATGACTTTTTATTTCTTTTTCTGCCATGTATTATATGGTCTTTGTTGACTTATTAGGAATTACCAGCTAGTGTAATCGTTGATGGCTTAAAAGGTTTATTTGACTGAGAAATACGTTCTTCTTGTATGGTTATTAGCCTGTAGAAGGATCCGAATTACTTAGCATGTTGGATAATGTAGTTTATTCTTCTCTTACCTACAGGTACCTTACTCTCGGTGGCTAAATCATAGAGTTCCTTCACTTCTTCCTCTAAGGTTTTTATGACATGTTTTAATCTACCAATTTACTTTGGTTCTAGCATATCAATTATATAGATTGTA
The DNA here is from genome assembly GCA_001517045.1 of Pseudotsuga menziesii. Classification (NCBI taxonomy): domain Eukaryota; kingdom Viridiplantae; phylum Streptophyta; class Pinopsida; order Pinales; family Pinaceae; genus Pseudotsuga; species Pseudotsuga menziesii. The sequence continues at coordinate 241,082 of LPNX010794491.1, read as the reverse complement.
GTGCTAAATAGTTGGGACAAACTTATGCCTTTGTATTTATTCTTAATATCATTTTTTTTTTATGGCTCCATATTCCAAGTTCCATAATTGACATACTTATAACTTAAGAGAACTCTAAGTTCTAACCACTATTTACCCCTACCAAGTGATAATCCACTCAAGCCAGTCAATTATATCGTTCAGACATATCCTGTAAAAAGACATGCATGCATATATATATCATAATATTTTTTAATACTAAATTTGATGCTTATTCATAGCTTCTAATCGTTGGTTGCCTTTGTAATTATTTAAGTTGGATTCGATCCCAGTCTTGTGAATTAGTCACGATAGTCTGTATTGTAGTTAATGAGGAAGAGTCCTCTATAGGATTTGATCCTAGGCAAGTTTGGTAAGTTGGTTGAGTGTATGCTTAATTAGTTTACAAGATTCAATTCTGGTGTGTGATTATTGTTGTTAAATTGTTCCTATAGGTACTAGCTTTGATATTAGGGGTGCCATGCTAGATTGCGGGATTTGAATCCCTTACCCCAATAGTTATATGTATAAGAAAATAAATCACATGTTTCAACTCATACATTGAGGTTGTATATCTAAGCATTGAGTTTGAAAAGGTAAAGCATTTCATGACTGTGCGTTTATTTATGGTAATTGTTTATGTGGAAAATGTTGTTTATGTTCGTACTTTATCCTGTATAATATTCTTAGTTTGTGTGTTTTCATTTGTGATGCTTCCATTTTATACTATAGAATTATGGATGGCTTTTAATTTATGTTTAATTTATTCTCCAAAGCCTTTAGCTTGTAGAATCGTAAATCATAAATGATTCTACTTCCTAGCTTATGTGGGATGTTACATTTGAACTGATATGTTATAATTTATAAAATAGTTTATATAAATGATTGTACATTCATCCTGTTTGTCCTTCTTGTTTAGGTTAAAGGATTCTCTAGATTCATTGTTAAATAATGATAAGTGTGATATTTTTATTCATGTTATATAGATAATTTTGTTATATATATAAATAGTTAACCTACCTAGGTTTTAGGGACCTAGTCCTTGGATTCTCTACCTAGCTAGGGTTTTACGAGAGGTTTCTTCTTAGAATGGCAAAATTTTACGATATCTATTTAGCTTTAGAAATCTATACATTTTCTATTATAAAGGAATATAATCCCGAAATAAAGACATAATTTATAAAAAGTTCTATTGATGCTAATAAATTTACAGTCTATAGAAAATTTGTGAGAGATAAAAAGATTAAACAATTTTTTAGAAGCACATATACATAGATTTAAATGAAACTCAATTGGTAACCTACTTAGTAAAATCCCATAAATTAGATGTAGAAAATAAATAGATACATATTTGAACACATAGATACTCGAACAAGTAGTAAATTAAATAGATAAATACTCAATTTAACGGAAACTGGATTAATATGAACTTATAAAATAATACCAAGGTACTTATCAATCCTCCTTCGTTTTCTAACTGTAGACTTCAAATCATTCCTAGGTTGTTTCATAGGTCACCCTCGATCTGAACTGAGCATGTCAGAGATACTATAAGGCTTAGGGGAATTTTCTATATTTCTTAACTATCTAAAGAGTAGTCACAAGGTCTGTTTACCAACCCTTTTTCTAGAGTCTTTTTTCCCTTTTTTCGAACATTCTTGGACACACCAAAATCTCTCTTTGGTACCTTGAGTGCTCAATAGACCTAGGACTGAACCCTCCAGTGAGATAGGGATCATTTCCCTCACAACATCCTCTCTATACTATTTATAATTTTTATTGATAATAAAGATTCTACTATTTAGGTGAGAACACTCTTTTCAATCTCTATTCAAACTATATGTTTTTGTATTTATCTTTTATTTGATTATTTTATTTTAAATCCTCACAATTTAACTATAAATAATGAACTCTCTAATTGATTAAATAATAACAACATGTAATCCTAAATATCTAGTTGATTGTATTTATAAACTACCGTTTTACCATTTTGATCTCTTAGCATGCTCGATTCCTATTTAGTGGGATCCCCAATTAATATTTAGAAGGAATAAAGGAGATAATTATCATAAAATTTAATAATAATAAATTTGTTTCAGATTCTCCAGAGCTCTCATCTCAACATCAGTTATCTAAAAAGAGTGTAAGTTCTCTATATCTTAACTTGATCAACACTTTAACTTGACAATACTTTTGATGTTCCACAACACTTATCTCAACACCTCTTAGAGTAATAGTCTTTGGTGCTCCATAGTTAGTTACTCAACACCTTAAAATTTTTCAAAAATATTCTTAATTGTTCCAGAGCTTCCTAGATCGACACTTATTAAATTATTACATCACAATAATAATAATAATAATAATAATAAAACCAATATTCTAAAAAATTGGGATACCCCACCCTTCTTAGAACAACACCGTCTTGGTGTTAGCACTTGCAAATGAAACTATGAAATAAGGATGGGTAAGCCTATTTCAATGTAGTTTCATTCTCCAATGTGACCTCCTTAAGCTGAGAATGCTTCCATTGCACTTTTATATAGACAATGGTTCTCTTCTTGAGCTATAATTCTCTCATGTCCAGTATATGAAGGGGTTTCAGTACAAATTCCCCTTAAGGTTCTACCTATGACAAGGACTAACCAATGACACGTTTAGTATCATAATCATATTTCTTGAGTAATGATGCATTAAAAACATTGTGGACCTTTACATGAGCAGGTTGTGCTAGTTCATAGTCTAATGGGCCCTTCTTGGCCAATATTTCAGAAGGCCAATAAAATATGGGGGCTAGTTTCACATATATTCCTAAGCATAAGGAACTTCTTTTTTTCTTTTAATTTTAAGAAAACATGATCTCCGATTTGATACTCTTTATCCTTTATGTTTCTGTCGGCTTAAATTTTCTGGCTATCTTCTGCTTCTTTTAGGTTCCATTGCACCTTGGTAACCAATTGTTCGAAGTCATTTATCAAATATAGCCCTAACATGAGCCTTTCCACTAGGATGTCCTAAGTAGCAGAGTTCTACATCTTCGACCATAGAGCACTTTGAAAGGCCTCATCTTGGCTGAAGTATGGTAACCATTGCTACATGCAAATTCTACAAGGTGAAAGTAATCTTCCCACTTTCTAGGATTCTTAACTACATACATTCAGAGCATATCTATAAGAATATGATTTACTCTTTCAGTCTGTCCACCATTATATGGATGATAAGTAGTACTAGAATTTATTTGTGTCTCTAATCCTGAAAATAATGATTTCCAAAAATTACCTGTAAATTTTGCATCTCTACTAGATATGATGGTCTTAGGTATACCATGAATTCAAAAAAAAATATTTTAAAAATATATCTGTAATATGGTTAGGTTTGTAAGTTGATTTAAAGGGAATAAAATGTGCATCTTTAGATAAGTTTTATATCACCACCATGATATATTCGTTATGTTTCTTACTTTTACGTAAATCTGTAATAAAATCCATGCTGATTATTTTGCCATTTCCATTCTGGAATGGGTAATGGATACAACAAACCTAATGGATGCATATGTTAAGCTTTAACTAGCTGACACTCTTTCCATTTGACAATAAATAATGCTATGTTGACTTTCAATTTTGGATAGAAAAAATTTCTTTTTACTATTGATATCATTTTTGATATCACAAGTGTCTAGAATATGGATTCTATTGGAATTCTTTTAGTATTTCAGAATTGATATTTTCTATTTTTCGAACATACAACCTGTTTTTGGACCATAATAACCCTGTTTCATCGATTTTATAATCAATTTACTACCGAAACAACCTATTTCTAGCAGTTTTTTGCTTAATTCTATGTAAAATCGTTCATTTTTACTTGTTTTTCTAATTATATCATTCAAATCAAAGCTAGTTTGATTTTCTATAGCTTCATACATTAGATGAACTCTGTGGATCAAAGCATCTGCAATTTTATTCTTTTTTCCTTGATGTGCTTAACTAAAAATTTTACTCACTAAGAAAAGCCAACCATCTAGTTTGTCTAGCACTTAAATATGGTTGATCAAAAAAATACTTAAGACTCATATCTAGTTTAAGAAGAAACTTCTTCCCCATAAAGTAATGCCTCCACATTTTTAATGTGTGGATGATGGAATCCAATTGAAAATCATGGGTTGGGTTATTTTTCTCATGTTCCTTTATTTTTCGAAACTCAAAATAGATTACATAATCATCCTGCATAAGGGATCCCCTGATTCCTTGCTTACATTTGTACAAACAACAAAATCCCCATCAGGATAAACAATTTTAAGTATTGGTGCAGTAGTTAAAAGTTGTTTTAGTTTCTAGAAACTTTCTTCACATTTTTCACTTCATACAAAATTGGATTCCTTATTTTGCAATGTTGTCATTGGGAAGGATATTCTGGAGAATTTTTCCATAAATTTCCTTTAGTATCCCACCAAGCCTAAGAATGATCCTATATCTGTGAAACTTGTGGGTGTAGGCCATTCTTTGATGGATTTGATCTTTTCTATATCTACAATGATACCTTCTTTTGAAATGATATGGCCTAGATATTGGATCTGATGTTTATAAAAATCACACTTGCTAAACTTGGCATACAACAGATGCTATCGTAGGGTTTGTAATACAATATTGAGATGTTCTTCATGCACTTTCTCATTTTTGGAGTAGATTAGTATGTCATTTATAAATACTAATACATATTTGTCTAAGTAATTATTGAATATATTTCTCATCATGCACATGAAATTTGTTGGTGCATTGGTTAGCCCGAAGGGAATTACCACAAACACATAGTGACCGTACCTGGTCCTAAAGGTAGCTCTCTAATATCCCATTCTAGGATCTTGACCTCATGGTATCTTGAACTTAGGTCAATCTTAGAGAATATATTTCATCCATTCACCTGATCATCAAACATATCATCTATCTTGGGAAGTGGGTACCTATTCTTTATAGTCAGTGCACATGCGCATTGTTTCGTCTTTCTTTTTCACAAAAAGAATTAGCTCTTCCCATGGGGACACGCTTGGTCTAATGTACCCTTTTTCAATCAAATCTTGCAGTTGCAGTTTTAGTTCTACCAACTTAGGTGTGCTCATTTGAGATGGGGCCTTTGAGATCGATACTGCTCCTAGCACCAATTATATAAAATAATATAGGTCTCTTTTCGGTGGAAGCCATGGTATTTCTTCTAGTAATACATCTATAAACTCTATTAAAAATTGAAAATTGAAAGTTTTTCAGTTCTTCTTTTTCTTCTAAATTTTGGATATTAACTGCATACAAATTGTATCCTTTTCTTATGTATGTTTTGGCTTCTAGTGACGATATCTGTCTAATATAATCCTTCTTTGGTATTCTTTACACGATTCTCTATTTTCTTTGCTTGTCAATACAAGTGAGGGTTTTATTAAAGCAATCTATAATTGCATGATGTTGTTCCAACCAGTCCATTTCTGTTAGTATGTCATAGGATCCTAAAGGAAAAATATTTAAATATACTTTTGGTGAAAATCCATTTATTTCCAGTTTACATCCTTTAACTAGTTCATAAATCTTTCTTTCCGTGCCAGTAGCTAGTTGCACCATCCAAGGTATGTTTTGTTTTACCTTGTTTAATTTGCAAAATTCAACAATTTTAGGTGAGCCATAACTTCGGCAAGATCCTAGATCAAATAAAATAGATCTAGGGTTAGTTGATATTTGACCTTCCATTTCAACCATTGTGGATTGATGGAATGCTTTTCTATATTCTAGGGAAACAAAAATTTGGGGCATCCTTGCAACATCTTCTACTGTTGTTTCTTCTTGAAGGTTGTTCGTAATTTTGTTTCTTTTATTTGGGAAATATTTGTACTAATGCAGTCCTTGCAAACCCCAACATTTCACCCATAGTGGGGCTATTTCTTATCCCTCACGTGTTTCTCATTAGTTAACACTTTGAGATGGAATACTTGCCTAGGTCTCATATTTACCAAAATTATGATTAATTAAAAAGTTATTATTCTTCCAGTATGGAGGTGGTTTAAACCTTTTTCTTCTGCTGTCAACATAGACTTTCTGGTTTTCTTTATTTTTGTTTTAGTTGTCAGTCCTGTGTATATTGTGCTCATAATAGATCATTTCCTTATGTAAGGATTCCTCCAAAGTATTGGGGGCATCAAATTCAATCATGTCCTTGAAGTAGGTAGGAAGGCATCCTAGGAACTATTATATTGTTATTTTTCATTCTTGATATAAGGTACATAGTGCAATAATTCTAGTAATTTGTTGATTAATGCATCCATAGTTAGGGAGCCCCTTTTTAATTCATGAAACTCTTTGATTTTATATTCAAAGAACGATTCAGACATATACTTTTCTCGAAAAACATTTCTTAAAAGACATATACATTTCAGACATATACATATTCAGACATATACATTTCTTTTTGCATGGGGATGAGCAATATGATTTGAAAGAATTGTTGTTGTAGAAGTCTTTAGCATCCTCAGAAAATGAATCTAAATTTTCTTGGAATTTTAGTTGCTTTTTGGGTCTTGGGATGGTAGCTCTTTTCCTATGATAGATTTTTTTCATAGGTTCACTCACTAAGTGTGTAGTTTGATGAATTTTTCTTATCTCTGTAAGTGTTTTTTAGAATTGCTTCATTTAGTTCATGTCGTTCTTGTATTTCCTTGATTGTATCATCCTTGAAACTCTTAAATTCATCTTGTGGGATATGTAGTATTTTCAATAGTTTAGATGGGGTAGAAACCTTAATATTGTCATTTAGTTAAACTACCAATTCTTCTTCTAAATTTATATTACCATGTTGGCTGTCATCTTTTTCAGTTTCTATGTCTCTCTAAAAAAAAGTGCAACAAATACAATTTATTATATTTGTTCAATTTAAGTGTGTAGCAGTTTGGTGACAAGCTCATAGGTCACTTAGCTTTTGAACTTAGTTCTGATACCACTTGTAATGTCCCTAAAATACACCTTTTTCTTTGTTTGGGTCTTTATAGAATTATGAAATCATAAGGAGATTACTCTCTTGTTCGGTTTTAACCTCATATTTAATAAATTAAATTCGACACTGTTGAAATTGAGTTGATTCTCCATCTCTATATAGTTCTTTGTATTTATGATCGTTCTTCCACCTTTTCCTTTGGGAAGTATTATCGCTGTTTTGTTACATGAATTTTTATTTCTATTTCTTCCATGTATTATATGGACTTTGTTGACTTACTAGGACTTACCTACTAGTGTAACTATTTATGGCTTAGAAGGTTTATTTGACTAAGAAAACTCTTCTCCTTGTATGGTTATTGGTCTGTAGAAGGCTCGGGCTTACTTAGCATGTTGACTAATACAAATCATTGTTCTCTTATCTACAGGTACCTTACTCGCAGTGGCTAAGCATAGAGTTTCTTCACTTCTTCCTCTAAGGTATTTATGAGCTATTTTAATTTACCAATTTACTATGATTCTAGGATATCGATTATATAGATGATAGTGATAAATAATTGGACAAACTTATGCCCTTTTTTTAATTATTAAAATATTTTTTTATGGATCCCTATTGCAGGTTCCATCATTGCCATACTTATAACTTAAGATAACTCTAAGTTACAACCACTATTTACCCCTACCAAGTGATAATCCACTCAAGGAAGTCAATTATATAGTCAGGTCATATCCTATAAAAATACAAGCATGCATATATATCATAAGTTGTTTTAATTCTAAATTTGAGGGTTATTCATAGCTTCCACCACTATTTACCCCTACCAAGTGATAATCCACTCAAGGAAGTCAATTATATAGTTAGGTCATATCCTATAAAAATACAAGCATGCATATATATCATAAGTTGTTTTAATTCTAAATTTGAGGGTTCTTCATAGCTTCCAATCGTTGGTTATAATCATTGGCGTGTATGTCATATCTTCCATGATTCATTTGGAATGTTGAACATTGATCTTTGAACAAATATCCATGGTTTTCATGTAAAGTTTATAATCCAAAGTTTAATGTGGTGATAGTTGAGATTTTAAATGAGACCATGTGCCAAAGGAAGGCACTTTACCTTGGGAGCCTTCTACATAGAAATTTGTATTGAAGATAGTACTTTGGACATGGTAACTTTCCCCAAGTCACTACGATTTTTTCCATTCGTTATTTTGAGTCATCCTTGATGAGGAGGAAGGAGGAGGAGGGTTTGTCCCTGCTTCATGGTGATTCAGTTATATGGTTTTCTCATGCTGGGTGTGTTTAGTTTAGTCTTAAAATGTGGGAAGAGAACTTCCATTTCTCTATTTGGTATGATTTTGGAGGTCTGATATCTCAATGTGGCATATTCCCTAGTTTATTTTTTCAATCCTACGTAGCACTTGTGGGTAAGTAGCTATGCTAATATTTTGTTTTATTCACCCTTGTTCAGTTCTTAATATTTATGATATGAATAATTACAAATTGTCATTTGTTTCCCTTGTAGGTGAAAACGTTTCTGGTTGAGAGGAATTGGCACTTCCTTCAATTATTGTGGACTCCGGTAACCTCTGGATTCTATTGTCCAATGTCCATTCAGGGATTGAATGTTGGTTTTCATTTCTTATACTTTCTTAGTCTTGTTTTTGATTCCTTAGGGAGTGATAAGGGTTTGTAGAGCCAAAATCTTGGTTTATTAAACCCAACCCTGATGTAGGGTAGATATGTTATGGGGATGTACTGGTTAATGGGAGACATTTTTTTATGAACAATGTAAGGGTTTTATGTTCATATAACTATTGACGTGTTTGTTATGAAAACGTATGGGCATAAAACATGAATGGGGAAACTAATTAGTCCATGAACCACTACTGCTTTGTTTTCTTGTGATTGGAAGTTTAACTTAGATTTAAAATGTATTACTGTAAAGCTTCTTAGAGATTCGTCTACAAATGTATATTAAGATAATTCTAGTTTTAGATGTTTATTTGTATTTAAATGAAGAAACGTCAAACTCAGTTTATTTACTTGGCTTGTTTTCTCATAGGATTGGATCCTTGTTCTATGTTGTTAGTGAGACTTTGTGAGTCATGGAACCTAGATGATGAAGAAAGAATGTTGATAGGGATTTTTATGCTCTATTTTGTGGCTGTATTTATAAAAATAGTTTTAATTTGTTTTACCACTGGAATTCAATTCTTGAGACTTCAAACTTTATTTAGCATTTGAAGAAAAACATAGTTAAGGTTGTTTATTGTTTTGAAAGATACACGTAATGATTTATCAACGAAGGGATTTAATACTTTGTCAACATGAGTTAGCGTGATTCTATCTGACTGTTCAATGCTTGGTTGATGCTAGGATTATGATTTAAGTTTTTATGTTATGGTTATCTTTGTAATTATTTTAGTGGGATTTGATCCGAGGCCTGTGAATTAGTCACGACAATCTGTATTGTAGTTGGTTGAGTGTATGCTTCATTAGTTTATAAGATTCAATCGTGGTGTATGCTTATCGTGGTTATGTTGTTCCTATAATTACTAGCTTTGACATTATGGGTGCAATGCTAGCTTGCATGATTTGAATCTCTTACCCAATAGTTATATATATATATAAGAAAATAGAAAGAAGGGTTTCACCCATTGAGGTTGTAGCTTTAAACTTTGAATTGGAAAAGGTAAATCGTTTCATGACTATGCATTTATTTATGGTAATTGTTTATTGAGAGTTTATGCATTTATCATTTTTATATATTTTAGCTATATACAAAAGTCTAATATTTTTAGTTTCATTAATGAGAGTTATGCATATGTTTTAATAAATGAAAATAGTGAAGGTAAATATAGTTAGATGTTGACTTATAATGGAGTGGTTAAAAAATTAAGATATGAAGAAAGAGATTTGAAAGGAGTGACATAAAAGGTCCACTGGAAGACAACATTAATGTCCCCTAAGAAATCCAAGCTCCATAAAATTCCAACTTAGATGAAGAATTTGTCCTAATGATATTGCTGATTAGTTTCATTTCTTGAAGAAAATGTTAAATTTAGCAATATTTTGATAAGATATATTAGTAATGTTTTGACTTTTAGACTTTATTTTAGAAATAAAATTTCTATATATGTTTTTAATATGTCATTTACAAATATATGGTATAGTTTTTCTTGAATTTATGTGAATCGTCACCTTTTGGAAAATAATATGAAACGGTATCATTTTTATAAAATAAATCTCTCAAAATTCATTGAAAATTGCTTTAAATGTCTTTATTTTCTGGATTTTTTTACAATTTTGTCAATAAAAATATCTTCTTTTGTCCATAAAAATGTTCTATTTTAAAGAAAAGATTGCAAAATGTATATGTTTTTCATTTTAACTTGCTTCTAAATGTATGTTATTTTGTTAAATTTCTAAAAAAACACATATGTTCAAATAGAAATTAAAAATATTTTAGGACAAAGATGATTCAAAGGCCCAAAAATGCCTCGAAATGAAAATGTGTGATACTAGTATCAACCCTTTTTGAAATGGAGGTAAAAATAGCTACTAAAATTAGGAAAGAGAAAAACGAGAAGTGTGTCAAGTTCTCATTTCATAGTATAAGTGGTTAACTAACAAGAATCACATCATCTATTATATTTCATTCATTATTTATACATTGTCAATGGAACAAGTAAACATAAAATAGAGTCCCCTCATGGATATTGATTTAGATAATATCTTGTGATATATCAATTTCTCAATTCTCACGTCAAACCCCATTTTCTATATTGTGAACATGAACAAGTCAATAACAATATTCTACCAATGCACTTCCATGCAAGTTATAATACCCAATTTCCTATTTATTCACATACTCTTATATTCTTTCTTTCACTAGTTTGTTAGATAGTGCATTACTACTTTACAAAATGAGTCAAACATGTAAATACATATTATATCTTGAATCAGACAAATATGTGGCTTAAGGTATTGAGATTCAATGAAGTATTGTACTACATACTATCTCCATTTATAGAATGTGAGCCTTTCGTACAAGTTCTTCAAAAAGATTTAAATTTACGATTAGCACAATTCTTCTCATACTCTAGTTGTAAGAGTAACGATAGTGCATGCTATAAACGATGCTTTAGTACCAATGCATATAACGATTGTCACTATAACATCTTATACAATTAGTATATATAACAATATGCACACCCATAATAACAACAATGCATAAGTGGTAATTCATAAGAGCTATTGCATGTTGTATAAGATGCTTTAGTTCTAGTATACATGACCCGTTTAAATGTGTCTAAGCACTTTTAATAATAATTTGTTACATTTTCAAACTTTTCATTTTTAAACCCATATAATTATTTTTATAATTACTTAAAACCTTAATTTTTTTTCTAATTTATTTATGAATCACTTTGATATACCCATTTTTAAGAAATTTAAAATATTAACTCTGAATATGATCATAAATCCTTTATTTATTTATATATAAAATAAATTCAAATCTAATTAAAAAATTCTAACCAACCTTTCACAACTTTCATAATAGAAAATATATCAAAGTTAACATGAAGACAACATTAGGTAGTTACATCATAATCTACTACTAGGAGAAGGAATTATGAGGTTTGCGTAACTTGTGAGGTTTGGAACATTCGTGTGTAACCGAATCAGTTGATGAAGTATGGAGACCGTGGCTTCATACCACGAAGGATTGAGCCAAAAACTTTTGAGAAAAATCTTGTACCGTTAGGGTTATGAGCGGGAGTTAATACAATTATAGAGCTAAAGGAATAAAACTCATAATGGTCACCGAGATCAATCAAGCTAGGGTAAAACCATCAAAAAAGTTACCGAGGAATAGAGCACAATCAATATGATGTTTGGGTACAGTATGGTGTCCAAACATACTGTACCCAAACAGTATTGGTAAGTCTGTAGTGACGATCAATATGCACTTCTCAAATTGTGTAATGTTGTTGTATGGTCTCATTAAAACTTTCAATTAGTTGGCAAGTTTGTAGTGACAATTAATATGTATTTCACAGCAAATTGTTTAATGTTACTGGGGAGGCTCTAAAATATTCTAATTGTATATATACACCTATTTCTCGGACAAAAAAAAAATCATCATCTCTTGTCGGTTGAGACATCCATGCCCATGGCGATCAATAACTATGACCGCCATCTAGTTGAACCCCATTGGAATGTTCCCATATGAAACGACATGGAAGACTAATACGGTCAACATGTATAGATGCAATTCAAATTTCGATTTTGAATTTGTAATGCTAGTTCAATTTTAACACTGAAAAATCTCATTTTCAATTGCAAAATTTGCAGGATCATACTTATACCATTACTTATTGCACCTATCTACTATTGCACCTATCTACTTAGTGTGGCCTATAGTTGAAAATGAGATTTTTCGGTGTTAAAATTGTAATTTTTATTGCAGAAATGGATTCAGACCCTTGATTACCCTTGGGGCATCTAGATTATGCAATTCCAATCACTGAAAACTACTCTTTCAACAATTTCCACCAAATTTTGACAAAAACACTCGCGGGATTTTAGGTGCAAATGGTCTAGAGTTTAGCTTAGTGCTATGGCAAATGCAAGAGCTATCTATTGAGGTGCAGAGCATTTTATGTGGCTCCAACAAGCTTGTTGACCGTTGGATCTCGAGGAGCTCAAGATCCAATGATCACCAAGCTTGCTGCAACAACATTAAATGCTTTGCAACTCAATAGATAGCTCTTGCCTTTGCCATAGCACTAAGCTAAACTCTAGAACATTTGCACCTAAAATCCCGCGAGATTTTTTGTCAAAATTAGGGTGGAAATTGTTGAAAGAGTAGTTTTCAATGATTGTAATTTTTATTGCAAAAATGGATTCAGACCCTTGATTACCCTTGGGGCATCCAGATTATGCAATTGTAATTTTTATTGCAGAAATCGATTCAGACCCTTCATTACCCTTGGGGCATCCAGATTATGCAATTCCAATCACTGAAAACTACTCTTTCAACAATTTCCACCAAATTTTGACAAAAAAACTCGTGGGATTTTAGGTCCAAATGGTCTAGAGTTTAGCTTAGTGCTATGGAAAATGCAAGAGCTATCTATTCAGCTGTAGAGCATTTAATGTTGTTGCAACAAGCTTGTTAACCTTTGGATCTTGAGTAACTCAAGATCCAACGATCACCAAGCTTGTTGCAACAACATTAAATGCTTTGCAACTCAATAGATAGCTCTTTCCTTTGCCATAGCATTAAGCTAAACTCTAGACCATTTGCACCTAAAATCCCGCGAGTTTTTTTTGTCAAAATTTGGTGGAAATTGTTGAAAGAGTAGTTTTCAGTGATTGTAATTTTTATTGCAGAAATGGATTCAAACCATTGATTACCCTTCGGGCATCTAGATTATGCAATTGTAAATTTTATTGCAGAAATGGATTCAGACCCTTGATTACCCTTGGGGCATCCAGATTATGCAATTCCAATCACTGAAAACTACTCTTTCAACAATTTCCACCAAATTTTGACAAAAAAATTCGCAGGATTTTAGGTGCAAATGGTCTAGAGTTTAGCTTAGTGCTATGGCGAAGGAAAGAGCTATCTATTGAGCTACAGAGCATTTAATGCAGCTCCAACAAGCTTGTTGACCATTCGATCTCGAGTAGCTCAAGATCCAATGATCACCAAGCTTGCTGCAACAACATTAAATGCTTTGCAACTCAATAGATAGCTCTTGCCTTTGCCATAGCACTAAGCTAAACTCTAGACCATTTGCACCTAAAATCCCGCGATTTTTTTTGTCAAAATTTGGTGGAAATTGTTGAAAGAGTAGTTTTCAGTGATTGTAATTTTTATTGCATAAATGGATTTAGACCCTTGATTACCCTTGGGGCATCTAGATTATGCAATTGTAATTTTTATTGCAGAAATGGATTCAGACCCTTGATTACCCTTGGGGCATCCAGATTATGCAATTCCAATCATTGAAAACTACTCTTTCAACAATTTCCACCAAATTTTGACAAAAAAACTCACGGGATTTTAGGTGCAAATGGTCTAGAGTTTAGCTTAGTACTATGGCAAAGGCAAGAGCTATCTATTGAGATGCAGAGCATTTAATGTGGCTCAAACAAGGTTGTTGACCATTGGATCTCGAGTAGCTCAAGATCCAACGATCACCAAGCTTGCTGCAACAACATTAAATGCTTTGCAACTCAATAGATAGCTCTTGCGTTTGCCATAGCACTAAGCTAAAATCTAGACCATTTGCACCTAAAATCCCGCGAGTTTTTTTGTCAAAATTAGGTGGAAATTGTTGAAAGAGTAGTTTTCAGTGATTGTAATTTTTATTACAGAAATGGATTCAGATCCTTGATTACCCTTGGGGTATCCAGATTATGCAATTGTAATTTTTATTGCAGAAATGGATTCAGACCCTTGATTACCTTTGGGGCATCCTGATTATGCAATTCCAATCACTGAAAACTTCTCTTTCAACAATTTCCACCAAATTTTGACAAAAAAACTCGCGGGATTTTAGGTGCAAATGGTCTAGAGTTTAGCTTAGTGCTATGGCAAAGGAAAGGGCTATCTATTGAGCTGTAGAGCATTTAATACAGCTCCAACAAGCTTGTTGACCGTTGGATCTCGAGTAGCTCAAGATTCAACGATCACCAAGCTTCCCGCAACAACATTAAATTCTTTGCAACTCAATAGATAGCTCTTGCCTTTTCCATAGCACTAAGCTATACTCTAGACCATTTGCACCTAAAATCCCGCGATTTTTTTTGTCAAAATTTGGTGGAAATTGTTGAAAGAGTAGTTTTCAGTGATTGTAATTTTTATTGCAGAAATGGATTTAGACCCTTGATTACCCTTGGGGCATCCAGATTATGCAACTATAATTTTTATTGCATAAATGGATTCGGACCCTTGATTACCCTTGGGGCATCCAGATTATGCAATTCCAATCACTGAAAACTACTCTTTCAACAATTTCCACCAAATTTTGACAAAAAAACTCACGGGATTTTAGGTGCAAATGGTCTAGAGTTTAGCTTAGTGCTATGGCAAAGGCAAGAGCTATCAATTAAGGTGCAGAGCATTTAATGCGGCTCCAACAAGCTTGTTGATCGCTGGATCTTGAGTAGCTCAAGATCCAACGATCACCAAGCTTGCCGCAACAACAATAAATGCTTTGCAACTCAATAGATAGCTCTTGCCTTTGCCATAGCACTAAGCTAAACTCTAGACCATTTGCACCTAAAATCCTATGATTTTTTTTGTCAAAATTTGGTGGAAATTGTTGAAAGAGTAGTTTTCAGTGATTGTAATGTTTATTGCAGAAATGGATTCAGACCCTTGATTACCTTTCGGGCATCTAGATTATGCAATTGTAATTTTTATTGCAGAAATGGATTCATACCCTTGATTACCCTTGGGGCATTCATATTATGCAATTCCAATCACTAAAAACTACTCTTTCAACAATTTCCACCAAATTTTGACAAAAAAACTTGTGGGATTTTAGGTGCAAATGGTCTAGAGTTTCTCTTAGTGTTATGGCAAAGGCAAGAGCTATCTATTGAGGTGCAGAGCATTTAATGCGGCTCCAACAAGGTTGTTGACCGTTGGATCTCGAGTAGCTCAAGATCCAACGATCACGAAGCTTGCTGCAACAACATTAAACGATTTGCAACTCAATAGATAGCTCTTACCTTTAGCATAGCACTAAGCTAAACTCTAGACCATTTGCACCTAAAATCCCTCGAGTTTTTTTGTCAAAATTTGGTGGAAATTGTTGAAAGAGTAGTTTTCAGTGATTGTAATTTTTATTGCATAAATGGATTCAGACCCTTGATTACCCTTGGGGCATCCAGATTATGCAATTCCAATCACTGAAAACTACTCTTTCAACAATTTCCACCAAATTTTGACAAAAAAACTCACGGGATTTTAGGTGCAAATGGTCTAGAGTTTAGCTTAGTGCTATGGCAAAGGCAAGAACTATCTATTGAGGTGCAGAGCATTTAATGCGGCTCCAAGAAGCTTGTTGACCGTTGGATCTCGAGTAACTCAAGATCCAACGATTAGCAATCTTGCAACAACATTAAATGCTTTGCAACTCAATAGAAAGCTCTTGCCTTTGCCATAGCACTAAGCTAAATTCTAGACCATTTGCACCTAAAATCCCTCGAGTTTTTTTGTCAAAATTTGGTGGAAATTGTTGAAAGAGTAGTTTTCAGTGATTGTAATTTTTATTGCAGAAATGGATTCAGACCCTTGATTACCGTTGGGGCATCCAGATTATGCAATTGTAATTTTTATTGCAGAAGTGGATTCAGACCCTTGATTACCCTTGGGGAATCCACATTATGCAATTCCAATCACTGAAAACTACTCTTTCAACAATTTCCACCAAATTTTGACAAAAAAACTCGTGGGATTTTAGGTGCAAATGTTCTAGAGTTTAGCTTAGTGCTATGGCAAAGGCAAGAGCTCTCTATTGAGGTGTAGAGCATTTATTGCCGCTCCAACAAGCTTGTTGACCATTGGATCTCATGTAGTTCAAGATCCAACGATCACCAAGCTTGCTGCAACGACATTAAATGCTTTGCAACTCAATAGATAGCTCTTGCCTTTGCCATAGCACTAAGCTAAACTCTAGACCATTTGCACCTAAAATCCCACGAGTTTTTTTTTCAAAATTTGGTGGAAATAGTTGAAAGAGTAGTTTTTAGTGATTGTAATTTCATTGGATCTCGAGTAGCTCAAGATCCAATGATCACCAAGCTTGCTGCAACAACATTAAATGCTTTGCAACTCAATAGATAGCTCCATCCTTTGCCATAGCACTAAGCTAAACTCTAGACCATTTGCATGTAAAATCCCCCGATGTTTTTTGTCAAAATTTGGTGGAAATTGTTGAAAGAGTAGTTTTCAATGATTGTAATTTTTATTGCAGAAATGGATTCAGACCCTTGATTACCCTTGGGGCATCAAGATTATGCAATTGTAATTTTTATTGCAGAAATGGATTCAGACCCTTGATTACCCTTGGGGCATCGAGATTATGCAATTCCAATCACTGAAAACTACTCTTTCAACAATTTCCACCAAATTTTGACAAAAAAACTCATGGGATTTTAGGTGCAAATGGTCTAGAGTTTAGCTTAGTGCTTTGGCAAAGACAAGAGCATTTAATGCGGCTCCAACAAAGCTTGTTGACCGTTGGATCTCGAGTAGCTCAAGATCCAACGATAAATGCTTTGCAACTCAATAGATAGCTCTTTCCTTTGCCATAGCACTAAGCTAAACTCTAGACCATTTGCACCTAAAATCCCGCAACTTATTTTGTCAAAATTTGGTGGAAATTGTTGAAAGAGTAGTTTTCAGTGATTGTAATTTTTATTGCAGAAATGGATTCAGACCCTTGATTACCCTTGGGGCATCCAGATTATGCAATTGTAATTTTTATTGCAAAAATGGATTCAGACCCTTGATTACCCTTGGGGCATTCGGTTTATTCAATTCTAATCACTGAAAACTACTCTTTCAACAATTTCCACCAAATTTTGACAAAAAAACTCGCAGGATTTTAGGTGCAAATGGTCTAGAGTTTAGCTTAGTGCTATGACAAAGGCAAGAGCTATCTATTGAGTTGCATATCATTTAATGCGGCTCCAACAAGCTTGTTGACTGTTGGATCTCGAGCAGTTCAAGATCCAACGATCACCAAGCTTGTTGCAACAACACATTAAATGCTTTGCAGCTCAATGAATAACTCTTGCCCTATTTCACACTGTGCTTATAAACGGCAAGAGTTATTCATTGAGCTGCAAAGCATTTAATGTTGCTGCAGCAAGCTTGGTGATCGTTGGATTTTGAGCTGCTCGAGATCCAACGGTCAACAAGCTTGTTGGAGTGGCTTGTTGGGTGTAAGTTTACAGATTTGTATTGTGTAAAAATTTAAAAGTCATCAACTTTTGCTTAAGATCTAAATTTATATACACTGCAAATCTTATTATATTGTGTACTAGCTAAAAATCTAAATTTTTACTCAATGCAAATCTATAAACTTATACACAATGAATGATTAAACACTGTATAATCATTCATATACAAAATATTCTTGTTATAAATTCTAATAAAAATGAGAAAAAAAAAACTCATTGAATTCACTACTGCACTCCAATATCGCTATTATAGTTTTTAAGTTCTAATAAAAATGACAGAATGAAAGCTTTGGGTACCTGTCTTGGTATGCTTGATAGTACTCCACTGCAAGACGGGATTTGAGTGCTTGCTTGAAACGGGTAGCTCTAGCCATGCCTTATCCATGAATAAGGTCTAATCTGTTCCCTCCAATTGCATCTAACGCGTTGCTCCATGCTTTCGTCCTTCACAATGTCGTGAAGAATATCAGGGATCAGTGAAAAATCTGCAATGGCAATGGAATGTAGATGCTTGTAGCTCTGCTCTCTATTGATTTATATATAAAGTATGTTTCTTAGGTTATCCCTTCGTATTTCTCTTGCCCGGTGTCCCTTCATCTTCTTCCCTCATTCAAACGGTGCACCTTCATCTTCTTCCCTCATTCAAACTGACCTAACTGTTCAAGAAGCCGGTACATATGATGGAGTAGCCCATTGAGTCGAGAAAGATCATGCTAGCTGAGATTAACTGCATCATTCATAGTTTCACCTTTTAACATCATGTTAAAATCAAGATATTCAAGAAGAGTCCAAGATGAGAGCATCTACATTTTTTAGAAGATATTTTTTTCTAATTTTTATTTTTAGATTTCCAAGTTAAAGCAAGCCCAATTACCTCACTGTTTAAGATAAATAACATTCAGAAAGTAAAACATTTAATTTTTTATGAAAATATAAAAAGGTTTATATTATTAAGTAGTAATATAATATTTTTTAATTTTTTTAGATTGCCAAGTTAACTTCATCCCAATCACCTCACTCTTTAAGATGAATTACATTTCGAAAGTAAAGCATTTACATTCTTAAAAAAAAATAAAAAGTTTATGTTATTAAATAGTGATATCATGACATAAAAAAAATTGTCTTATAACATAAAAAAAATTGGAAAAATAATAAAATGTAATTAAGAGAAAAACTTTCATATATAAAAATTTATATTATTAAATAGTGATATCATTGCATAAAAAAAATTGTCTTATAACATAAAAAATGGGAAAAATAAAAAAATGTAATTAAGAGAAAAAACTTTATCTTAAATGTTATATTATTTTTTCACTATTATTCCAAATAAATGTTAATTTGTGATTGTAATTATTTCTTTCATATTCTAAGACTTAATGAATGAAAGTTAATGTGCAATAAACTGGAAAAAGCTCTTAACAATTTTCCATAACCCTTGTACATAAAACAAAGACTTACTGGTTTTGTGTAACATCCCCAGTAAAAGGGCTTGATTCGATTAAACAAAAGGAGACAAATCTGTCAGGGGTAAGAGTATGTGGCTGGAATCTATGAGTTGAATTTTCACAGGCACTTGACGAAAAATGAACCATAGAGTTTATTTAGTAACAAGTTTTTAATGTCATCTTAAAATTTTTTAATCATAAGTAAAATCCAGGTATTGTTTTAAATAATAAGAGGTAAAGGTGATTATTTTCCACAAAAGACAAACTATGTTAGTATTATGAGTATATGGTCATTATTAAGGATTTGGTCATTGGGTCAATAGAAAATCATTTAGATTAGGCCATTACGATAAAAAAAAATGGCCATTATCTATATAAATTTATTATGTAAAGTATAAATAGTTAATCAATATATAAGATGATATAAATATATATATATATATATATATATATAATTATATATTAAAAAAGTGCTTAGAGTTTGTGAATATCCATTATACCAAAAGTCTTAGTATGAAATCAAATTAATAGTTAAAGGAAGCTTAAATCCAAATGGTTTAAGGATGAAGTTATGATGACACTTTGTTTATTTATTAAAATATGGGAATACTCCAAGGCATGAGGAAAAAGATAGTTAACCATTGGCATCGCCGTGGCCGGAAATTGAGCCCCAAACTTGGAGAGAGGAGGAAGTAGTTGAATACTCTATATACATACACGCGCTATTTTATTATAAATATATAGATGTTAAGAGGTGAAAACTGTAATATCTAATCACTTGTATATAAAAGGCTTGTTATGATAATCAAGGGATGAGATCTCTATTCTCTTATTTTTTTTAAAAATTGAACTCTAACTCTTCAAGAATATTTTAAGAATCAAGAATTTATTTGAGTTAGAAAATACATCTCTTATAATTTTAGGATCTTTAAATGTTGGAGCTAACTTTAATGGTGGAAGTTAAAATTTATCTGGTAGCCATAGTTGTGAGTTCAACCTTAAGGAATCAAAGTGATAAGATGTTGTATATGATTAGTCCATGACTTGAAGGAAATCCTTGTGATAAGGCTCTAGAGTGTCTTGAAAAATGTTCTATAAAAATAAGTCTTTTAAAAAAAGGGAAAAGTAAATTGCAACGGATTTTCTACAAAATTGTAACTGTCCTTACTGGCTAAAATTAATAAAATAATAACAATTCGTGGTGGGCGTAACCTTAGGTTGGGGTGAACCACGTATATTAGTTTCTATCTCTCTTGATTTTATATTTTATGTGTTTTGTCACTACTAAGTGACCCAAGTTAATGCTTCACAATTATGTGATGTTTAAATAGTACTCACTTTCTTATTTGTATATAATGAATGGACATTGAATCATAGTTTTGCACACACAAAGCATATTGTTGTTTAAGTTATCAAAAAAAAGTAATAGTATTGTGGTAACATGAAGGAATGATGAAAAACATATATAGGTGTTTGTTAGTAAGACCATGTGTGAATCTCTACACTAATCATACATTTATTTTCGTATGTGCAATTTAAGAATTGACGGGGGATGCACTTGAGTGGTAATGTCATGTTAATTCTTTGAGACTGATGTTCTTGGTAGATGAAATGAAATTGTTTAAAAAATAAAATTACTCCATCTTTTGAAGTAATTGAGTTTTTTACATCTTGTTAGATTAAAAACCCACAAATACAAAATAGATATATATTTCTTCAGTGGTAATTCTTGTTAAATTAGAAAACCACAAATACAAAGTATATGTTTCCTCACCTCTACAAAGCCATTGGTAATTGTTGTTGTAGTAATATCAAAAGTATTTATTCCTGGTAATAATTGTATGAAAATAATATTATTTTTATTATATCAATTACCCAAAACGATATGAAGTCGTTTTTTATATTCATTTTCAAAATTTATTAGATTTAATCATTACTGGATATAAAAAAAGTTAATTTATATTATTTTGGGATATTTATTCATTTTCTAATAAAAAATAGTGAATATCTCAACTTTATATCATTTAAATAAACCTTTTTTTAAAATAGAGCCGAGGATTCTATTAGTGAAAAAATCAAAGAAACGTCACAATAGGATAAGCTTGTCGGTGTGGTAGGAAACCAAGCCTTTCTCTAGTATACCATTGAACTGTTCAAAATTATCTTCAACCTACAATGTGGGAATACCACGTTAAAGTAAAGTGTTTGAGTTGTTTCAATGTCTAAAGAGTTATTATTTCCTATACTTATGCTAATACCTAGACACTTATAATAACCACCAAGAGATGGATGGAAGCCAGAGAATCTACTAGCATAGCTAAGGAGCAAAAAAACTTGTGATAACTAGGTGAGACCACTCTAGTGGGTTGGAGTATGATCATCTGGGCCATATTCGTCAGTTTCAATGATGATGGAAGACTATGAAGTTTAGCTCTCCAAAGATGCATTAGAATCCACCTTCATCCCCATTTTTTCCCTATGATATCAATTTTTGCATCCATGAATTTGAATTCAAGGTGCATCCTCTTTATAAGAAACAAGGAAATTGTGACGGCCCACCACAAGGGCCCCATGAAACCTATTTTAATGAGATTTCCCCATGTGTTTGTTCTATTACAGACTAGGATTGATAATAATGCTGATATTTTAGGCCAAAACTTTGTCTTCCAATTGCGTGCCTAGATAGGGCCTTTAGGAAGATCTTTGTGTACAATTGCAATATCATATCTTTTCTTAGTGGTGAAACTTTCTTGTGGCTTTTGATCCCATCATAGATGATCTTGTTACTGAAAGAATTTAATCTTCCTTTTATGTAGTTCCTCCCACATATCATGAACATTTAAGGGTGGTAGAAGAGGTTTCCATCTTTCAATTGGAAGGTAATGTCGCCATTCTAAATCTTTAATTATGTTGGTGCATAAGTGTTGAACCTGATAAAAGTTTTGATTTGCAAGAGTTGTATGTCAGTCCTAGTCTTGGCAATAATGATCGATTTTCAGGTCCAATTTCCAAGAGTCCTCCCATAATAGAATAGTTGTGAAATTTTTTTATTTCCCAAAAGCAATGATCTTGTAAGAGTTTCCAATTGGACCAAGCAAAATTACATATTATGGATCCATAAATTGGGTAATTCATACTTACAAGATTTTATTGGGCTATTCCAAGAGCATATTTAGCTTCCCAATATAACCCCAAGGTTATTGCTTTTGAGTGAGCCATCATCACTCAAATTTTCAATCAAGGACTGTGCTTGTGGTTGTAGGGTCATGAGATCCAAATACCCCTACTAACTTGGGTTTACAAAATTATTCTCAATGAACAAGAGCCCATTTGTTGTGAAATTGGTCACTTCCCCATAAGAAATTACACTAAATATTTCTAAGTTTACTTAGCACAACCTTAGGGGAAGTAAGAACATAAAAGAGGTAAAGGGGCATACATTCTAGAATATATTTAATGAGGACTAGTCTACCCAGGATAGGTTGAAGGAGAAAAAGGTCTATCTAGAGAGCCTTTTTTTGCAGATGGGATAGAAGACACTACAACAAAAACCTGTGATTAGCGTCTCTTTTAGCTTCCTTTTTAGCATCCACTATCACTTTTAGTGTATTTTTCATCATTTTTTGGACAAAGTGGATGCTTTTTCCACAGGATGGCGCTTTTAATGGCGTTATTTGCGTCTCTTTTTAAATGATGGCGCTATTTTGGATGCTAATTAGCATCCCAATTAGTGTCCGAATTAGCGTCCTTATTAGTGTCCCTATTAGTGTCCCAATTAGCGTCCCAATCAGCATCCTAATTAGCATCCCAATTAGCGTCCCTTTTTAAAAGTTGGCTTTATTTTGGATGCTAATTAACATCCCAATTAGCGTCTGAATTAGCCTCCCAATTAGCATCCCCATTTGAATTCCAATTAGCATTCCAATTAGCATCTCAATTACCATCCCAATTACCATCCCTTTTTAAAACTTGGCACTATTTTGGATGCTAATTAGAATCCCAGTTAACGTGCCAATTAGCATCTTAATTAGCATCCCAATTAGAATCCCAAATAGTGTCCCAAATAGCACCCCAATTATCTTCTCTTATTAAAATTTAGGTCTATTTTGGATGATAACTAGCATCGCAATTAACGTCTCAATTACCATCCCAATTAGCATCATAATTATCATCTCAATTAGCATCCCAATTAACATCCCAATTAGCGTCCACATAAGCATCCCATATAACACTAAGAATAGCCTCCAAAAATCGTCATGAATAGCATAGCACCATATATTAATCTAAGGTTAGCGACAAGAATTGCACCATGAATTTTGACAGGAAAAATATTCAACATAGCGCCAAGCATAGAGCTAAGAATTGCACCTAGAAAGCATCCAACATAGCACTAGGTATAGATCCAGGTATAGCACCTGGAATAATGCCAGAAATTTTGAAAGGAACTGCGCTAGGAATTCCACTAGGTTTAGATCTAGGGATTGTGTTCAGAAAACGCCTGACATAAAGTCAAATATATCAACGTCAATGTCATTGATCATGATTCATGTGATAGTATTTTTGTGTGATGCTATATTTTATTTATGTATAAGGAGGTCATGCCCACAAACAATGTAAAATTAGTGCATATCTCCCTATGATCACTGAGTGCATATCCCCACACACCTCCAATCAAAGCAAGAATGAAGTGTGTTTCTGGATCTAATCATCGACAAAAACAATCATTGGGATGCACTACTTGTGCACCAAGAACCATACTCTATAATTCTCCTAACTTGCTTGCACATTAAACATCCCAATTTAACATGCAAAGACACCACACTAACAAAGATTTATCCCCATTAGTGGCTTATGGCCCGATGGATTGATTATGAGCCCCAAATAAATGTTATGCTCTAAGACCATTTCTTTTCACATCAAACCATGGGACATGAATTGAGAACCATCCTTGGTAGTTTAAACCTAAAAATCTTAACAATATTACACTTAAAAGCCAAAATTCCTTATGGAGGACATGTATGTTAGCTGGGGCACCATAAATGGACCATGAGCTCCTTATGAAAATATGTAATGTGAGATTTTATATGTGTACATATACCAAGGAACGGGCCTTTAAAACCATCCTTTGTTTTCTAATCCTCAAAATGATGACCATATATCACATGTATGTTAAATATTCCTTACAAAATCTCTATGTGGTGGCCTAAAAGACTGTGCATGGACCATGGGACATATATAGAATTTGTAAAGACTTATATCCTACTTAATTTAAATCTTGGTTCATAAGAACCATCCTTAGTGTTACAAATCTTGATATGGCCACCATATTCCTCTTGCAGGTTAAATTTTTCCTATGAAGGGCTTATGTGATAACTAAGGCCCTACACATTGCCCATGAGCCATCGAGGAAAATATTGGTGTATGGATTTGTATTTTTGCATCGGAATATTGAATGGGAAATGAGAACGACACTTAGCATCCCAAATCTTTAAATGAGCACCATATCCCTCTCACATGCAAAACTATGGTGGCTCAAGGCCCCACACATCACCCATGAGCCTCAAGGACAAATGTTATGGAAAAAAAACCTATATCTTGGCACCAAACCATGTATTAGGCACTAAAATTAACCTCTAATGTTTAAAAAATCAAAATCACCACCATAATGCACTCGAGAGATGATATTCACTACTAATTTCCTATGTGGTTGTAGTGGCCCCATGGACGACCCATGAGCTCCACAAAAAAATGTTATGGCTCAAGACCTTGAATTTAAACCCTAAAACATTTTATGATTCTAAATACCATCAATGGTTTGATAAATCTTGCAAGAAACACTATATCTCCCTCATATTCAAAAGATTCCTTTGTAGAACTTGTGTGGTTGTCCAAGGTCCCATGTATGGACCATGAGATCCAAAGACAAATTCATGGGTCAATAACTTGTATTTTTGTATCAACCCTAACTTGGACACCAAGAAAAATCCCCATTATAGGATCATATATCGTTGACATGATGAAGATTCCATTTGTAAGGTATGTGTGGTGGTGGAACATTGAAGGAATGGTTAAATTTTTAATAAAAGTGTTAGAACTAATTAAGATGCCATTTAAGGTGTAATACCAAAATAATAATACTAATAATAAAATTTCATTTTATAAATGCTTATGCGAATATAATGGACCATTAAGATGCCCTTAACCATCGCATAACATGCATCTGCATAGAAAATATCTAGTCTACATGTTAGATATGGTCATCATTTTGAAAACTATGGTTCACAGAGCTGATAAAAAATTCTTATATCCCCTAAATTGCAAGGTTTAGACGTATTAAATTATTATTTTAAGTATGAAATTAATAGAAATAACATTTTTATATGCTAGATATATTAGGAAACTATTCCCTTTGGAAAATCATCAAAGGGTTTCTTGATGCATAGGTTGTAGGTTTGAGACTGTTGGATAGTAAAAAAATTAATTTGCCATATATATTAAAAAAATGAACTTCGGCAAATTCATGCCCACTAAGGGATTCCTATTTGTTTTCAACTTAAAGATTGTACTCGAGATATACCATTCTGATCTCGATGTTGCCTTGTGTTTTTTTATCAATGTCCTTATCTTTTAGTGCAACTTGAATTGAACCAATAAATACCTTTGTAGGGGAAACCAAGAATGTGATGGGTCACTATGAAAGTACAAGCTCCTAGATAGGAATACAACCAATTCACAAAGCATCTTGTAATATGATTCCAACTTCTTAATTTTGTTTATATATAATAAGTCAAAATATTTGAAATCTATGCATTCCTTCCTCTTTGGTCTTCAATTTGATTGGTCATTCTTCTATTGAAGTGTGAGAGGGCTACCTAGATATCCTCTTTATGTCATTCATTTCTCCATTGAGTTCTTTGTAGGTTTGAGGTCTCATATATGCAACAACTAAAGTGACTATGAATTTCCATTCTTTTCCAAAACCAACAATTGAGTTTACGATGCGAAACTAAAACAACTCCTACCCCTAATGCAAAACAATTCTCATGACCAAAATAAGAAGAGTTAATCAACACTCAAACTAGATTTGATCCACAATACCAGATTATAACTAGAGCCAATCCATAGAGCTAGAGGAAGCAACACATTGCACCTATAACCTACCTGACTAGAGATATTAGTGCCCAACCACACCCAAAAACCCCCACTTTGTCGACTTTCACATATTGCTTGCTAAGAGCCAAAACTACAACTAATTTCAAAAATGAAAATAACATCTTCAAAACTCTAATTTATTGCTGCAAGGTTGATAAACCTCACCTCTTGCTTGAACAAATGAGTAGGTATTTAATGTCAATATCTTTAATTCCCATCCTTTCAGCTTAATGTTACGTTGAATCTTGTCTCCTAAATTCACTTCCATTATGTTTTAGTATTCTATACTTATAATCTTCACGGGAGATGAGATATAAGAGGTACTGTATCTTATTTATACCCATCATTCCAACATCTAACCAAAACAGCTGCCTACAGACAATGGAGGCTCTGAGATCTTGTGCTCACCAAGGTCAAGGGATTTTCAGCATGGCTCGCTAAGGTACATCGGTCTATTTTTAATCCCCATTTGTTTTCCCTTATTTGTTGTATGCGATGTATGTTGTTGCTGTTATTTGCATTTGCCACATCAAACTATATACTTCTTGTGCCTTGTTTTAATACCTGATTCTCGTCCAAGGGTTTGTGTGAATGTTTATAGATTTTCATAAGGTTTCATTTCCATTGTGTCGATTGCAATGGCTATTGGCATCTTTTTGGATTTCCCAATATGTGCCAATATTTTCTTCTTAATAGTAGAATTGCAAAACTTGGTTGCTGCACGGGGATTCTCTGAAACCCTGCACATGGATTCTCTGAAACCCTGCATGAGAAATCAAACCCTATATCAGATATTAGTGTTTAAACCCAAGTGATGCATTTAGCCATTTTACCGAGTAGCTCCCCAGTTGATGTAGGATAGGTTGGTTTGAACTAGTGTATGCTTCCTACAAGACTAGGACTTCATTCCGGTAAAGTGAAATAATTGAAATGATACTTTGTTCAACTAACTATCTTAGGAAGGGTGTACATACCTGCTTCAGATTGACTTTTCAGGCCCCTATTGTTATTTCCATCAATTAGACCTATATGTCTTCCCTTCAAAGGCATCGAATTATCTTTCTCCTTACTTTATCAGGTTTTCCTTACTTACCATAAGCCGCTTAGGAAAAACCCCAAGGCGAGTTAAAACCTCCAACCGATTGGTTGAACCCAACCAAACTTACTGAGATGCCAACCATAGAATGATTGACTTGCCTGATCTGATAGTCAGTCAGCCAACCAAGCAGATGTCTTTCCTTGCAATGTGATCTGGATGATTGCTTGCAATATTGGAGTCTTTAATAATTATTTCTATTGGATAATACCTCCAAGTCGTGTAACAGAAGAGACTGTCACTATTAAGTGAACTAAACCTATAACATCGTTACCGTGTGAAGGGTCTCTCATGTGTTGACAGACAAAAATTTTGAAGGCCATCTACAACACTTTAATTCATCACTTGGTGACAAAGTAACTATGGTGGAGATGATATATCTGTAGTAGCATTTATGGGCACACGAAGTTATTTACTCATTCATTTCAACACTTTATTCCCAGGCATGTGAACTCTCTCAAATTTTCATATATTGATATTTGATTTTGCTTAACGCATTTGATGTCATCAATGAGTTGTTAATGTAAAATATCAGTTCATGGTGTCTTTGTCCCAAAACATGATAAGTGACAGTCACTTACAGTAATAGTGTGTAAATGTTCATGGTGTCTTTCTCCCAAAACATGATATGGATATGATTTGATAAAGATACG
Organism: Pseudotsuga menziesii; assembly: GCA_001517045.1. Lineage (NCBI taxonomy): Eukaryota > Viridiplantae > Streptophyta > Pinopsida > Pinales > Pinaceae > Pseudotsuga > Pseudotsuga menziesii. Next base: position 212,761 of record LPNX010794491.1, on the reverse strand, counting down.
ACTATATCATCCATTCTTGTGAGGTAGTAGGGCTCCTTGTTCATTATTATTACAATTATATTGATGATGACTGTGACGATGACAATGATGTTGATTTATTGTATGATGATGATGATGATATGGATGTCAATGATTATTATGCATGTGGTATCACTTTTGGATCCTAATTGATTCTAACGACAACCAAATTTTTGTAACGACATCTAAAAAATCCTTATATTATCATCAAAATGACTTTAACGGCGTATAAATGAACTTAGAAATTACATGACATTAATCCTAATGTCGATGAGTGATTAAGAACACTAATGGCATATGAGGGACCATAATGAGAATGATGACGATGATTTTATTGATGATGTACTTAATGTTGATGATTATGATGCTTAATATGATGGTGATGTACCATATGGAATTGATGATGATGATGACGATGACAACCTTGATGTCCACGATGATGATGCATGTCATAATACTTCTAGATACTGTAGGAATTGAGATATTGGAGCTAATAACAAGTAATAGAGGTTGTGAGGTATTGACCATAAAAATATTGTTATCCATTGGGTTTTACATTAACTGATATGCCCATTGGGTTTAGTAGTTCCCCCACCCCCAACCCCCCTACTTGCCTACACACACCTTGCAGAGAGGTAGTACAATACCATTTATCTCCATTCCTTGTCATGGAAATTTACATTTGAATTGCCAACCCAAACTTTGATAAATTACCCATTTAAAAATGATTTATGGGTATTAAACATGAATGTCAGGAGATCCCACAATGGCTCCCTGAACATTCATTCATTCTTCACATCAACCAAGAGAACAAGTTGGTTGGCTCATTCATCTCTTCGAATCATAATTGAATTGGTTGTTAATGCGGGCTCTGAATTTTTGGTTTTCTTTATTCTTGTTAAGAATAAAGACACGAGGACAATGTAGTGGTTTTTTTTTGGATAATGGGAAGAATCCCCATGACTAGCAGGTTTTCCATTTGGTAAGTTACCACAAACCGGGGGCATCTAAGTCGTCAAAATCACTTGGGGATCACAACTTGTCTTGGACCACACCAACCCTTAACATGGTTGGATTTTTGGAATCTGTGGGATTTGAACCAATGACCTTTCCTCTTAGGGGGTGTCTTAACCATACCTTGCCACCAAAATTTATACATCTCATGGATAGGACAATGGAGTGGGTTACATAGAAAAATAATTCACATTGTTATCAATATTCCGGAGATTTTCAGAAATTTAATTAGGTGGGTAAGAACATATGGATAATAACAACATGGAAATAGTTGGAGGATAAGGTGGGGTGGGAGTGGGGCCACATACCCTTTGCTAGGTTTGCATGCTGGTTAAATATCCCATGCATTTTCCATGAGTATTAGTGGTAAACATTATGGCTCAATACCTTCAATTTCAACCTCTACCTATGGAATGATCCCCAAGGATCATGATTACTTTTATCAACCTTACATTTCCACCAAATAACACTTGTAGGAAACTATCTCTTATGGAGTACATGTGTGATGATTGGAGCTTCACACATTTCCTATAAACCCCAATGATAAATTTTATGTCCTAATAGGTACCCTATATTTCATCCTTAAACCATGTTCTAAGAGGGCACACAAAATATGAGATCTGATGGACAAACCAAAACCTAAGAAAACCACACAAATATTTTCATATATAATAATAATAATAATAATAAATAACTAAAAAACGGAAACATAAAACAAAAATTCAAATCATTCAAAACACTTTCCTCACTTACCTCTTGTGCACTTCCAATCAGGAACATCACCTTCGATCGGGGACATGCATAGACGCATTACTTAGGCACATGCATTCAAAAACATGTTCAAAGACAGGGGATATGAACTCCCAATAGAGCCTCGAGGATGTGATTCCTCATGTATCTTGTTGTTTCTTTTAGCTTACTAGGATTTTGAACTCGTGGAATCAACCTATTGCCAATGCCAAGTCTAAGGTTAGTTGAGAACCACTTTCCACATGTCATTATTAACTGAATTTCGTAACATATTTCAAAACTTGTTGTTTGGATGCCTCCTCATAAGTGAAGGATTCAGATTCAATGGAATGGCTTATCTGAGATATAAAACTAGAGAAACCTTGAAGCCTCACAATATGCTTCTTAAAGAGATCAAGTGAATACTCCCTGGCCTCCTCCCTTTGGTCATCTTAACGGGATGACTCATGGACTTGGCTCACTTCTATATCACTGGGAGGCTCTATGAATAAATTTCTCAAGGGAGATCACATATTTACTTTGTAATCCCATTTTGCTGGGGTTTGAGGAGCATAGTTGTCTCCCTCTTGATCTCTGGACTTACCATTTGTTCCAATCTAGTAAGAACAAGCCATCAATAACAAATATCTAGAATAGTCTCTTTTGTTTACTCAGTAACATAACAACTATTCTATTGTATTTTTTCAAGTTGGAGCACACTTCATTGTACAAAAAAAATACTTAGACTATGCCATAACCATATTGGGGAATCCACATGCAATCAAAGCTTGAGAGATGTAAGAATGATAAGGATTGGGCACCTAAGAAAAAATAATACACAAATCATAAAACATTAAAAAAAATTCCTACATACCAAACAAGTTAGCAAAGCTAGCATAACTGGGCTTGGGGCATTGAATATTTTTGTTCAACACTTGTCGTGAAATCATACATTTATGTGATGGAGGGGCCTAAGTTAACTGAATCATTGCAACTCACTGCATATTTGAGTGTCAACACTCTACCTTTTAAATTGAACCAAAATACCAAAATAAGTTTATTAATGGCTAGATTTGAGAAAGTTCTAGGTGTGAGTAATTAAGGACTTGTGGCTCTAAAATTTGTAGTGTTTTGTACCAGTCCATGATTCAGTGAATCAACAGTCACGGGTAGGAATTTAAGTAATTTAATGAAAACAATTAATGTTTATAACCTCTATGTCGAAACTATTTTCCATGCTAATGCAGGCCACTACCCTCTTTATTGTCTTACCAAAAGGCATGATAATGATGAAGAAGACCTAAAATTATGGACTTTAGCTTCAAAGAATGCCTTGCAATCACATTTGTAAGGAGTGATAAGAAGATCACAAGAATCCAAGATGTCAAATCTCAGTTGATAGTGTTAATCAAAGACTTATATTATAAATTTAATATAAGACTTATTTATAGTTGTCTCTTACTCTTTGCATCTTGACACATCTAATATTTTATGGTTTCCTTTGCACCTTGACCCAATTCTTATTATAAGGCGAGGATGTGCATGCATAATAATCCTTAAAGAGAAGAGGATGTAAAGACAAGTAAGGATTTATATGTAAAGACAAGGAGGATCTAAAGAGAAGAGGATGTAAAGACAAGTAATTTTTATATGTATTTTGGTAGTGATGAGGAAAAAAGTTGTGAGAAACCACAAATGTTTGGAAGGACAGAGGTTGATTACATCACGATCATGCCACCCATCAAATTGAAGGATATTCTTGAGCCAACAATTTTTTTAAAATATTTATTAATAACCATTGTTTCTCCATATCGTGTGCCCAAGGAAACCTCTCTAAAGCAATGCATAAATCGACTTCTGCACACTTTGTGATCCTAGCTACATGTCATTATTTGTATTTGCATGACATCGAGTGTTATTTATAGTTGTCGTGAGTCCACGATATTCATGCAAGAAATGAATTCTTGTAGAGGAGGACTTATCAAACCGACCTTTTATATTTCATTTTGACAAAAAAAGAGTGGAAATTGGTATCGAGGTTCACATAGGTAGTAGGAACAAATTTTTGAGCTCCTTTTAGGCCTAGTAGTAGACTAATAGTTGTTATTTTTTGTTATATTCATAGTTGTTGACAAAATTTCACACTTTAGATTGCAGCCCCAAGTGACTTGAGAGTCAGAGTCACATTTCGGTGGCTAGTGCCTCGTAGTCATCAATCATAAATGACAATCTTACACAACTAAGAAATTAAGCAGTGAGTGCATGACATGATTAAATGATTATAATTGATCATATTTTCAATGTTTTGCATAATGGGTTGAACTTTATAGCATAGGAATTTCAACATCTTTTGGATGGGTAATTTCAAATGTTGCCTGCCTCCGCCCTTTTTTTTTTATGGGTAATTTCAAATGTTGGCTGCCACCGCCCTTATTTTTTTATGGGTAATTTCAAATGTTGGCCTCCCCTGCCTTCGCCCCAGCCCCCACCCTTCTTTTTTGGATGGGTAATTTCAAATGTTGACCGCCCCTTCCCTTGCCCTATTTTTTTTGTAGGGCAATTTTAAGATCATAATTTTGGGAAGGGATAGAACCCTTTGGAAGGGTTGGGAAGGGTTCAATTTTGAACGCGAGTGGAAATGCATTGGATTTAATATAGATCAGGCTAGATTATATTTTTTATTTTTTTATGAGGCCTATACACATGTATCACTCAGCAAATGGCTTCTGCAACGCAGGTCGCAAAGCTCAAGGGACTGTGCAATGTCGGTTATGGTTTGTTTGTGTTGTGTAACAGTTGAGGCTTTTATCAGGGTGAGGGTTTTCAACAATCCAGCTAAGCCACCAAAATTTGAGCTCTCCACCATCATAATGGCACTGGAAAGTAGACCCCCACAACTATCAAAACCTTAAAAAATGGTAAGATCTTTCATCATTTTCATGAGTTTGTTCTGTTTGGAAGAGCTGGGAAGGGTTCAATTTTGAACGTGAGTGGAAATGCATTGGATTTAATATAGATCAGGATAGATTAAATTTGTGATTTTTTTATGAGGCCTAAGCACATGTATCGCTCAGCAAATGGCTTCTGCAAAGCAGGTCGTGAAGCTCAAGGGATTGTGCAATGTCGGTTGTGGTTTGTTTGTGTTGTGCAACAACTGAGGCTTCTATCAGGTGATGGTTTTTAACAAGCCAGCTGAGCCACCAATATTTGAGCTCTCCACCATCGCAATGGCACATGAATGTAGACCCCACGGCTTTCAAAACCTTCAAAAACGGTAAGATCTTTCATCATTTTCATGAATTCGTTCTATCTGGAAGGGTTGGGAAGGGTTGAATTTTGAACGCCATTGGAAATGCATTGGATTTATTATAGATCATGCTAGATTAAATTTTTTATTTTTTTATGAGGCCTATACACATGTATCACTTAGCAAATGGCTTCTGCAACGCAGGTCGCCAAGCTCAAGGGACTGTGCAATGCTGGTTGTGGTTTGTTTGTGTTGTGCAAGAATTGAGGCTTCTATTAGGTGAGGGTTTTCAACAATCTAGCTAAGCCACCAACATTTGAGCTCTCCACCATCACAATGGAACCCAAATGTAGACCCCATGACTTTCAAAACCTTAAAAAAAGGTAAGAGCTTTCATCATTTTCATGAATTTGTTCTATTTGGAAGGGCTGGGAAGGTTTTTCCAATGGGACAAACTACAAGCAGGGTTCACGCATAACACTTTAACGTATAACAAGATTACCAATATTCTTGCTCACTCTAAGGACTTTGAAACCCTGCAGAATATTTTAGCAGAGATGCTACCTGAACGTCGCAATTATTTTGTGAAAACATTTTCCTTTGTCGCCACATGGCATGATGATTCAGATATGCTGAATAAAGTGATTTAAATGATTGATAAGATGTAAATTTCATGATGGGTGTCCTTACAAGTTTGAGATCAAGTTGTGGATTACTATATCCAACACCCTCCCCTCAAGCCACATTTTCGCTAACGTATCCTAGCTATTTCCGATTAGATTTAACATATAGATATCATACCATGTGGGATGCTCTACGATTGACCTAAATGCCCCTTTCATGATGGTAGCCTTGCTGATTTGATGTGAAGGTGTGGATTGCTACCTCCAATATCCCCCATCAAACCACATTTTGACATAGATATCCTAGCTTCAACCAATTGACCTCAACATTTGGATTCCATTCCATGTTTATAATTGGATAGGATAGAATCAAACCCAATCCCTTGGTTAGCAGGCTACTTTGTCACTAGGCTACTTATCCGTTTTGTGATGAGCACCTTGGGCCCTTACTAGTATGATATTAAGGTATGGATTTCCACCTTTAACAATCCTCTCAAGCTATATTTTGGCCCAAGCATCCTAGACACTATTAATTAACCTAAACATCTAGCTTTGATACCATGTTGAGGACTAGGTATGCTAGGAATCAAACCCCATCCATTGACCAATGGAATTTTCTACCACACAACTACATGCTCCTTTCATGATAGGAATTCTTATATCTTTGACATCAACGTGTCATTTTCTATCTCCAAAAAATAAAGAACAACTTGGCTTTCCCTTTCATCCCTTCTTTTGAATAGGATAATAGGAAGATGAGGAGGGATTTTCTTTGTTAAATATATCCATTCCATGCCTATTGCACAGATCTTTCTAGCTCATGATATGAGGAATGCTTAAATCTTGTCTTCATGTCATAATCAAAGTGAAGGCCCAAATCCATAGAGGATCCATTATCAGGGAGTTTATAAAAGGTGCAACGTAGCTCCACTCCACTATGAACACATGAGTTCATATACCCTGTAGGAGTTACAACATTGCTCCTGTCAGAGCAAAAACTAGACACAACCTTCAAATTAGCTACAAATATTTCGACTTTCAACATTGTGTCTTTGGAGTAGTCCACTAGTTGGATGTCTAACTCCATCCTTGCAAAGAACTTGACAAAAATTTGAGGTGATAGCATTGTCATGATAGCATTATCAATGATTTCTATAGCCTGTGCACTCAATGTACTGCTACTAGTACTTAGGATATAAATGTTGTAATGTTTTAGACCTCAAAATTTAGTGATATTACTTTCAATTAGTGAATGAACATACAAACAAGGAGTATATTACAAGAGTTGGGAAGGAAATACATTAATGTCCCATACTATAATGGTGGTGCATGAACAGTGAAAATAATTACAGTGAACAAAAAGATCTGAATATATCATTCACTTCTAACTTGTAGATAGAATTAGATGGCAACATGCTCTTGTGAGTGGAAATTCTCCCCAAGTTGCATGATTTGGTTGTATGATGATTGTTGTGTCTTACAGGTGTGAGTAAATGCACCCAGATGAAGAGTATGCCCACTTTCCAAACAATATGCAGTAGATATGAGTGTGTGAAGTCAACCCTCTCAAGTATTTGGCCTCTAACAAGAACTGTGACCCCCATAGATGACTTTGAATTCACAGTACGTTGGTGTAACTATAGTACCCCTCTTTGGGCCTCCAAAATGGTCATGTTGAGTTTTCCTTTCAAGCTGGAGGTGATTTCCAGCTAAAATGTACACTTTAATGGTCAGAGATGGAAGTGTACTAGCACAAGAGTTGGCAAATCACTAAGACGCACTCAGTAGTAAATTAAATCCCCCAAAAAACAAATCGATCTCCCTGAAGTGTATTTCCTCTCCTCTAACTGCGCCTTTGTACGTAAGATAATTCCATATAACCAAAACAAAAATCTACTATTTTTTAAAGAATAGAACAAAAGTTTACGTTGCACCTTCTTGCATGCATAACAATTTCAGATCATCACCCCAAGGTGTGCCTTGCTTCTATGAGTTTGTAACAACTACCTGAGTCATAACACGTGCACTTTCCTAGTGTGAATGTCAATGTCAAGATAAACCAGCCTTCATTTATTGTTCCCTAAACTAGCACACCAGTTATCCTTGGCTACATCCCTTTACATGGAGAACTTAAAATAACAGCCAAAGGTGCAACCTGTCAAGAATAGCAACTAACTGCTAGACATAACCAATGATGCATTTGTCCTTGTCACATGTAAGTGTTGTTAATCACCAGTTCAAATTAAGTCTAAGATAATGTTGAAGTCCATGTTGAGTTAACTAATTTGTTTGTGTGCATTTAACTAAAGTTTTATTATTTTATCTGAAGTGGAATAACACACATGGTTACTAAGAAAGTGTGCCTTTTATAACATGTAGAGATATGCTTGTATGTTTCTCCTTTGTTGGACTCCACTTTCAGTGACCCCAAGTTAGATCTTCCCCCCCACCCATGTACACTAGAAACATGTCAAAGTTTCAATGGATTGGACTATTTAAGATTCAACTTGAAAGGGTAGGCATCACTTTCTTCTAGACATTGGGGTAAATTCAAGATAATCACCTCCAAGTGTATTCTTTGAGAAATAGACTTCACATCATGATAAACCATTGAAATACAAGGTTTCAGTAGTCTATAGGCCCTTCAACAACAACCTCGTATCTGGCACATGCTTCAGCCTAGAATCTATCAAAATCTGTGATGAAATATCTTGTTCTTTGTTGTTATATTATTCACTCATTGGTTAGAGAATTTGAATAACATGTAGTAGGTTCCCATGGTTTTCCCTTGGCCCTTTCTCAATATCCATTTTGACATTTGAATAACTTGTTTCTAGTTCATCTCATGCTGAAGTTTTCTCAGAGTATTCTTGTTTGTAGTTCTCATAACATTCATCAAAATTGTACTCTTGACTTATCTGTAGAATTATTGCATCATGATGGGATGAGAGGCTAGTCAAAAGGTCTTACATGACAAGATTTGTCCAAGTCAACAACAAAAGCACACTTGTTTCTTAGTAAATATTTGTCATGATCTCTAGTGGTAGAAACTTGAAACTAAAATGTAGCATGACATGGATGGTCAACAGTCATTTTCCCATCACCATTGTCAAAGCATAATCCAAACTATTAGGTCCTGGACTATCTTTTGAACTCATTATTGGTGCAGTCTAATTTACTAATTCCAGAGATTTATATGATTGAAAATATTCTCCATGACCTTGAATGTTGAGCACATAATTGACAATCTATGACTTGTTGACAGGATGAAATGTAGGGATACGCATGTAATAACTCTTCAAATGCTAATATCATGAAAGAATCCTCATATTATGTATTCCTTTTATATCCTCCATTTCTAGTGCTTGATGTTTTTGTGATTTGACAATTCTTACAACATACTCTGTTTTCTAAAATTCTTCATAATCCAAGATACACCTTTGACCATGTCATTTATTTGAATGTGTCATGTCCCTATCTAAATGCTATGGTTCTCTTTTAGTTAGGCTTGGATTATTATGAAAACCTGCTAGAAATGCATTTCGATTGTACACAAAGGTCAGATCTAAAAATCATGCATAAAAGGTGCTAAGGATTCCACTGCAATAATCATCCCTCAAAAACCTATTTACTACATGCTATAAATAAAGACTTTACATTGGGGTTTCCTTCTAAATGTGAGCCTTTGAGTACTATACTCGGCTGATTTTTTCACTGATATTTAACAATAGTATTACCTTCAAATTGGCTTCCTAATTAACACTTCCGTTATGTCAAAACCTTAGATGAATGTATTCTTGACTGAGAAATTACAACATCATTAGGAAAAATATTCCTTCAACATCTAAAGGAGATCCATAATGTTCCTCAACTATATGAATGTATCTGGGTAAATTTGTGTCTTAACAGGAGCACGCTGCTTTGAAGGATGATCTACATATTTCAGAAAAAATAGATTCAAATCAACAAGCTTTTGGAGGTGCAGAGGGTTCCTCTTTACCATTGTTTTCATCTAGAATGTCTAGGTGTTTTACTCGGACATTACATGATACACACGAGCATGTTGGAGCTCCTAAGACTTATTTTGGGCAACTCATCTTCCCAATACATTTCTGAATTATGTGGCATTGATGTCTTCCATCATAGGATTCCTAATGAATTTGGAGTTACATATGAACCCAATTAGGATCAAAGAGTTGAAATTAAGAATAACTATGGGAATGCTACAACTATTGATTATTCCCTTGACTTCCACTGTAGCTAATTCCTAACTGCTGTTCAAACCTAGCATGCATACCTTTCAAAGACTAATCACCTTACCTAAAAGTAGGACAGCCAGTTAACTAGTGCTCTGCTTTCTTAAATGATGCTACAACTACTATTGTAACTAAGCCTTAAATGTATTGTGTTTATGCAAGTGATAATAAAATAGATTTGGATTGGGTATTGGTATAAGTTTGGGGTGAATTTGTCTGAAACCAAGACATGCTTTTATTTGTGTTTGCGCCAGTTCCAGTGAAATGTATTCGGTCTGGGCATAATTTTGGGGTGACTTTGCTTGAAACATCAAACAACTTCTTAGATGAAAGAAGATTGAGGAGTTGAATGTTGCAAACTGGGTTTTCTTATTACCACTATTTTTCAGAATGGAAGTTAGAAATATCAGGAAAAAAAAATTGTGTTAGACACCTGAGGAAATATAAGCTAGATGGAGTCAACCATTGTTTAAACAACCAACAATACAGACTTAGAACTTGCAACCAGTTTTGAAGATAAAATCTCACATCTACTAGCTTGACTGTAATTTGTCTTCAAAAATGTTGATAGTATAAACAAAGCCATTGCTGAAAGCAATTCCCTTGGGAATGATAAATCAAGGTCTGAATGCATTTATCTAACAAGGTACAATTCTCAATATTTCAACCTTATCCAAAGCTAGAATTGATTAATAACAAGAAAGATTGGAGTGATTAATTAAAAGAAAGATTGGAGTGATTGAAACATCAAACAACTTCTTAGATGAAAGAAGATTGAGGAGTTGAATGTTGCAAACTGGGTTTTCTTATTACCACTATTTTTCAGAATGGAAGTTAGAAATATCAGGGAAAAAACATTGTGGTAGACACCTGAGGAAATATAAGCTAGATGGAGTCAACCATTGTTTAAACAACCAACAAAACAGACTTAGAACTTGCAACCAGTTTTGAAGATAAAATCTCACATCTACTAGCTTGACTGTAATTTGTCTTCAGAAATGTTGATAGTATAAGCAAAGCCATTGCTGAAAGCAATTCCCTTGGGAATGATAAATCAAGGTCTGAATGCATTTATCTAACAAGGTACAATTCTCAATATTTCGGCCTTATCCAAAGCTAGAATTGATTAATAAAAAGAAAGATTGGAGTGATTAATGAAAAGAAAGATTGGAGTCATTAACAAAAAGAAAGATTGGAATTTCTTTAAGAGTTTTTTCAAAATTATTTTCAGATAATTTAATTCTTGTAGAGTTGTTTGTTTGATTTGCAAGTGGGGAAACTTGAACCTTGGTGGATTCCTTCACCACCTTGAAGACCCTATGAATTCATTTATTTTTTGAATTGGATTTCTATATTTGGATTAGATTTTCTTATAAAGTAGTCTTGTCTTACTCAAACATGTATACATTGCATTGAAAATGACAACGATTTTTAAACAATCCTTCAGACAAACTCTGAACATACTGTACATATGCTTCATTTTCCAAGTATGGAATTCATAACTGCTGCTGGTATAGGCTGGCATAGTTCATTCTCTATTACCTTATCTTGCAATGGATTTTCTTTTAAGATTTTCCCACTATAGGATTTTTCCAATCATCTATACAAGTCGCCTGGTACTTGCTTTACTCTTGACATTCATATCAATTTACCTATTACAAAAGTTTTCAGGGTAGAGAGGATAACTTACAAACCTGATCTCATCACATTTTTCATATTTACTACTTGAAACCCTTTTGAAGCAAGGTATGATATGTGTGCCTCAGTGTTTGTATATTTGTAATTTATATTTTATTTAAAAAAAACACTATTTGTTATTCAGAGATGGTATGGAAATTACATGCAACATGTGCATATTGCATTTGTAGAATTAATGGATATTTCATTTTTGCCCTTATAAAAAATAATCCTTGATCATGCACTTTTTTTCTTTCTTTCTTTTTTAAATCAACCCACCCCATTGGAAAAGGTTCTACAATATATTTTTTTCTTTCTCCTTTTTAATCTCAATACACCCACTCAACCCACTTTATTGGAAAAGGTTCTTCCACATTCCTCCTTTTTTTTTTTAAAATCTTCCACATTAAATTTCTTCCACAGGAAATAGCTGAATACTGGACGAACACATCTTTCTCTTGAGTTTTGTGAAATTGGTGGGCATTGTTGAAGTCCTTTATCCCAAACAAACAGTATGATGCAATTACACATTATAGGAGGTATGTATAGTGAAATAATGTCTTTCCTTGCCATACTATAGTTACCAGCCAATCCCAAGTGTTCACTCTTTCACCAACTAGTGATTCACTTAATCTTTGTAACTAGTTATCATTTTTGTGAAGATTCCAACTCTGAGATAAATTATATCAGACCTTATTTTTCCAAATACTATTGTGGTGACTGTATTTTAAATATGGAATACTTTCATTATATATATGGTGGATATTTTTCTTGAGGTTTGTGAAATTGGTAAACATTGTTGAAGTTCTTTATCCCAGTTTGAAGCAAATACACATTATATGAGGCCTATATAGTGAATGGGTGTTTTTCCTTGCCATACTATAGTTACCAGCCAATACCCAATGCTCACTCTTTCACCAACCAGTTACCCATGTTTTCTCTGTAAGTGGTTATCATTTTTGTAAAGATTCTAGCTCTTAAATAAGTTATATCAAGATTTATTTTGCCAAATATTATTTGTGGTGAATGTATTTTAAATCTACAGCACTTTCAGTATATATATGGAGGATATTACTCTTGATAATTGGTAAGAATTGTTGAAGTTCTTTATTTCAAACAAACAGTCTGAAGAAAATACACATTATAGGATGTTTGTACAGTGAAAGGGTGTTTTCCTCCCCATACTATAGTTACTAGCCAATACCGAGTGTTCACTCTTTCACCAACTAGTGATCTATGTATTCTCTATAAGCAGTTATCATTTTTGTGAAGATTCCAGCTGTGAGATAAATTATATTAGACCTTATTTTGCCAAATATTATTTTGGTGAATGGCTTTTAAATCTCCAGTACTTTCATTATATATATGATGGATCTTTCTCTTGAAGTTTGTTAAATTGGTAAACATTGTTGAAGTTATTTATCTCAATTTGAAGCAAATACACATTATAGGAGGTCTGTACAATTTGAAGTGTGTTTTTCGATATATTTTTATCTGATAACCTGGGAACGCTATCCGCAAGTTCTCGATCAAGGAACTTGTACCTGTGCAAGGTCTCCAAATGCTCTAGGCTGCTGGTATATCTGAATTTTTTTGAGTCTCCATTCTCAAAACATATTTGGTTTTGATTTTATTTCTCACCTTAGTAAGAGAATGGCATTATTTTCCTACATCCCACTCCAGATAAACTAGACCATAAGCTTTCTTTTCGTATTCTGAATCCAAATAGGGATGTAGAAAAGAAAGTGTCAATACATGTTAAAGATAGTGCATAGGTACAAGCTCATGGCCACAAGTTATGAGATAGAAATATATATAAAAACACTCTTTCATTGTAAAGACATCCTATAATGTGTATTTGAGAAGTCACGATACATGTTGTTGTGAATTCTCCTTATACAGTGATGATAAAATTGTATGGAACACACATGACAATATACCTTGAGAAAGAAAAGATTAATGTCCTTGGTCTTGTTAGCCCTGTGGGTAAAAGGGGTTGTTTCCACACCTTTATTGTACACCTTGGTCGTATGGGTATGGGGGTTTCCTTACAACCTTGTTTTGATGCTTAGTAGACTTATGGTCCTTTTGCTCCAAGCACCCTTGTTGTATGTGGTACCATGAGAACCTTTGGTATGATGACTTAACCTTATTTTTTTTATTTTATATGACCACTTGACTGTTAGTACCCTATCCTATGTCAACTTAACATTATTTTATGTTATGTTTGGTAACAACCCTAAAAGATAGGGGTTTGTGGATTAACCTTTCTAGAAGGCTTGTTATGATTATAAATTCAAGTCTTGAATTTCATTTTAGAGAGTGCGTTCACAAGAGAAATTTAAAGATATGATCTTTCACCTATCTAGGATTTGCTGATGCTAATAGATTGACGTCTAGGGTTTTGTTTCTATCTCCAAGTTTCCACCACCTCTCCTCTCATCCTTTTAGTGTTTTCGTCTTCTTGTTCAAGTTGTTGTTGTTATGAATAAGTCATGTCAATATTCTCAGCTTTTTAAGGGTTTCCTTGACATGTGTTGATCTTCCTTGAGACGGGCATAATATTTTGTAGGATGCTAATTCTGATAGAAGCCCTTGTTGGGGAGGCCATGACTAATAGACACCATTTTGTTAAGGGTTGTGACTAATAGAATCCCCTTAGGGTTGGGACGTGACTGATCTAAGCCCCTTAGATTTGAACTATGATTGAGTTGTTAGTTGGGCCATGGTTGTGTGGAACCCTTCTTGAGCTGGGTCATGACTAGGTAAAACCCTTCTTGGGTAGGCCATGAATGTTTGACCTTAACTTAACTGAACCATATAATGTTGATGCTTTCTCTAACAGATTGTGACTATTGATGACTTTTTTGAGCCCTCTTGGACATGTCACGACTTTTTTGTGACTTCTTAAATTGGGCCATGATCACTGTTTCTTGCCTAGAATTAGGATGTGACCCTTTTTTTGTTTGTTAGAGCAGATCATGACCCTTGGGACTTGAAGTTGTTCAGACTTGAGCTATGACTCTTGGATGCCACCTGTGCTTGGCTATGACCGTTGTGTGTGCTCATTGAACTTGAGTTGTGACCTGTATGAGGTGTTTGTATAGAGCTATGATTCTTGTGGGTTATTAGAACTCTGACTTGACCTTGCTGGGTTTCTAAGATCTCAGTTGTGACTTGTGTTAATCTTTTGGAACTGGTTGTGATCCTGCTGGTGCCTAACTGTGTTTGAGGTTGGCTATCATTGTTGGGGTTTTCACACTTGGTGACTAAGTCATATTGACTGCTATTGTATGTGCCTAACCTTTTCTCTCTCAATGTATGTCAACTATTTCATTGTTGATCATGTCCTTTTAGTGACAAGATTTGATCCTAAAAGTATCTGAGTATAAGGCTGATTCAAACCAGATATGAACCAATATTGCTATTTATTAGTTGTCGATCATTAGTTTGTTTTTTGTACTATATTATTGTTTATGTTCTGTACATTGCATTTGATGAAGTGTATATCAAGGACCAACTTTAACACAATGACCATCAGAGTGTTAAAGTTAAAAGAGATGAAAGTTATGTTTTCTAAATTTATCTTGCCTTGCTACAGTTGTACCAATTTTGCGGCTGAGTATCACTGCTGGGGTTGTCACACTTGGTGATGGATTCATATTGACTACTATTGTAAGTGGGTTTGAGTAGCATTGTTGTGGTTTTCACACTTGGTGACTGAGCCAGATTGACTACTACCCCATATTGATCTACCCCATTTAGATCATTTTTTCATTGAGAAATGATTTTTAAAATTTCTGGTTGTTGAACATATGCTAGATTATAAATTGTTTTTATTGGATTTGAATTTTAGAATTCATAGTTTAAGGACATATATAATGTAACGTGTCTACGATTGCAGAGAATGATAGGGTTGTAGCATAGAGTAATATTGAAAGTAATTCAGATCTGTCCCATTTGGATTATATTTACTGAACACTTTGAAGTGGGTGACTAATAATTCATTTGAGTAGCTGGTTTGGTGATAGTTAACAATTTAGAGGAATGAGTGGCACTACGATAGAATTAGGAATTGAGGATAATTTTGTTTCTCAGTTATAGAGGGCTCAACTAGTTGATGACACAAAATCAGGTTAGGCCCATGATACCACCAAATCATAGGAAAAAGGTGATGCTACTGCCTCACAAGCTGCAGATGTTGGTAGGGTAATGATAGAAACTTTACAATCATACGATAATGATATATAGAGAACCAAGGAACATAATAAATCCCATGTTGAAGATAATAAAATCTATCATCATTTGTCAACCATTAGATACTCAAAGTTGTGTATTAATATTTTTTACCATTATAGAGGACTTTGTAAGTTAGGTTACCAAATTCTTCAAGGGTTCTAGCTCAATGGAAGAGCATCTGCCTTACAAGCAGGAGGTTGGTGGCTCGATTCCTCCATGCCCTAACGATACTATAATATCAGTTAAAAACAACTAAATTAGTAAGCAAAAAATAAGATATAGGTGACCAAACAAAATGACCAAAAATTGTATATAAAATTACTAAAAATGACTAAATTAGTGACCAAAACATGAGAGATGCGAAACTAGGCATTAAAAAGGATGCAACACATTGTGCTAATGATGAAGCCAAACATGGCGTTGATATGGTAGAAAAATAAGACATTACTTTGGATGCAAAAGATGGCACTACATAGGAAGCAAAATATGGTGCAACAATAGAATAAATATTTGGCGTCATTTTGGTATCAAAAAATGATGCAAAAAAGGGAGAAAAAATTGATGCAAATTTGGAAGCGAAAATTGGCACATATTTGGAAGTAAAACATGGTGCAAAATGGGATACTAGAGTGGTAGAAAAAATGGATGCAATATTGGATGCTAACCTGGTGCTATTAAGGACACAAATATGGCGCTAATTAGGGTGTCATTTAAGAAGCAAAAGCAGACACTCGCTAGGAAGCAAAATATGACGTTATTTAGGAAGCAAATGTCGATGTTGTTTAGGAAGCAAAGTTGGATGCTATTCTGGAAGAAAATTTCGAATTTGTTTAGGAAGAAAAGTTGGACACTATTCCGGAAGCAAACCTCGATGTTGTTTAGGAAGCAAAGTTGGATGCTATTCTGGAAGTAAAAAAAGAGATGTTATTTTGGATGCCATAAAGGATGCTATATAGGAAGCAAAAACATGCGTTTTTTGAGACGCTTTAAGTTTTGTCCATGATGCGTCCCATTTAGTGTCTAGTTTTACCACTAAATGTAAAAACAAAATTACACTAAAAAGGGACACTAAATGGGACACTAACTCCAGGATTTGTTGTAGTGAGATCTACCTAATGGGCCTAACAAAGAATTTTTTCAGAAGGGGGAACCAAGGTATTTGGAAGGAAGGGAGACCCTTTGGAATCCAAGGAGGCAGGTGATGTGTTGCTAAAAAATGGGAGAGGTATTATATAAAAAACAACGGGAATTTTCTTGATTTATCGTAGTGCTTGAGGAATCCATGAAGTTATCTATGACTTGCTTAAAGATATATGCTTCTTAAAGGGCAGGATATCCCATGTGGAGAGTGTTGTCTACAAATTGATGGTGAACACAAGAATTCGATTCTGGGTGAAAATGGAGAACTTTTTGAAAAGCAACATTCACTTCAACTTCAAAAGTGAGAAGAAAATAGAGGGTATCTTTGGGTATCTTTATAGAAGAAAATAGAGGGTAGTGAGAAGTACTTACTTCTGAGTTTAATTTTTTTCAAGAAGGAGAAAACCAATAATTTTGTTATCCAACATCAATAAAAAGTATATTATCTTGACTAAAATAGTTCATAAATACATCATGAAGTTTTCCATAACAACTAGCAAAGAAATTCTTACAATAAAACAATACTACATAGCAATGAGATAATTCCAATGAAGATAGCCAAAAACAAACTACCAAGGCCAAAAAATAACATCTATCATACCAGAAGAATTCCAACCAAACCACAAGTCCCATATAGCATAATAAAATCCAACAACAACAACAAATTAGGAAAAGATATACATACTATCTTGAGATTCCAAGAATCCTTCCGTCATTTCCTCCTAGTGGAGAACCCCTTCAATTCCAACCGGAGTAACTTTAGATAATAAATCTGCCTTAGAGTTTAACTCTCTAAAAATATGTTCAAAGATTATCACAAGAAATAAGTCAACCATGTCCTTAGTCCTCTTACACTAGGAATGAAGAGATATCACTTGCAAGAAACATAGGTTTTTTTTCCTAGTTGATAATAACAACATAGTCTCCAAATATTTTAACAGAGGCAATGCCAAAAGAAGAGGAAAAATACAAAAGATGGCATAAATTCAATAGGTCTGCCTTTGTGTTTGATCCACCACCACAATTCCTTCTCAATTTTAAGGAATTATCCTCATTGATATTGAGAATACAACCATCTCCACAATTTTCATCCTTTGAAACACCATTAAAAAACCATAGGAATCTAGTTTTTTAGGAAGCTTATTGATTTATCTTGTTGTAATATACCCAAAATTGACAAGTAAAATTTAGGGGAAATAAATATTTTTTTTTACATCTTCCTACAACCCAAATATATTATATTTGTTATCCACATGACATAATATTCATCATATGCATTCACTTAATTTAACATATAAGAAACCTCTTAATGGCTCTACAATACTTTCCATCATCTAATTGTCCAAGTCCTTTTAACACATTAGGATCTTAGCATTAATAGGTTACATGAATAACTTTCCAATCAAACCCATTACATGTTATTCTCATGTGAACAACTTTTAGAGGCCATAAAACCTTTAAATTAAGCAATGGCATAAATTCATGTGGCATAAATTCATGCCATGTAATTATACCGACTTTAAAAAAATGTAAGAGTAACTCTTTACACAATTCAAACTACCACTTGCTTATACAACACAATTATTTAGCTGTATCATTATATGAAAAATAATGCAAATTCCATAAAGATCTAAATTAGCTTACTTTTCCTTTAACTATTCTAACATATACTGCACGAACTTGGAACAACCTTATAATTTACCTCCACATGCTAGACTTACCCAATTTTTAACATCATCATCAAATATTATATGTGAAGAAGAATACAACTTCTACCACCTATGAAGAGCCTATTACTGTAAGTGATTTTACTCAATTATCATCCCATTGATATTACAAGGTTTAATAGTACTACAATAACCTTTTACAAGCATATATTAAATCCTAGTTATTGTTTGATCCACACAATTCCATGCACTATTTATCACCACTCTGATGACCTCATCCCAAGTCATACTACACACACATGGGTCTAAAATAGCAATCTACTCAAAGAATAAATAACATATACAAATATATTTTATGTCAAAAATAGCAATCTACTGCAAGCATTAAACGCTATTTTGCAAACATTAAAGTGTCGTGTATTTTCCCAAGGTTGTTCACAAACTAGTGTATGCAAGCATTAAAAATGGATTTGTTTCCAGAGATTGGACTGAGGATGTAGCCCTCCTAATCTGGGGCATTAACCCGACATTAACCATTGGAATGTCTTCACCTTTTACCCTTCGCATGGCAATCCAGAGAATGCAGTTGTCGCTTCTTGCCCTCGACGTTCTAGGTATTTTTGAAACTCGGTTTTTTTTCAATGGTCATAATTTTCAGGCCATTTTATAGTCTCTTTCATGGGTTCAACATCCCCATCATCAATGGAACCAACCTCCTAAGTTCCTAGGAGTAGTCCCAATAGGAGCATTTTTAGTAGCAGAATCATCAGCATCACCAGTTGAAATGACATTATTATTCTTGGCATAATCATTCTTTCCATCTTGGTAACTAGAGAAGAAGGAATAACTATATCAGCATTATAAACAAATACAAACCTAGATCGAGACCCTTCATGAAAAGCGAAGGCAAGACATTTTCAGGCCATTTTACAGTTTCTTTCATTGGTTATGCTTGTGTTAATGGGTGAACTTTATTAAGTAGTCGTAGTTGTTAAGTTATGATGAAAATGGGTTTTCTTGGTTATAATGAAAAATCTAGACACTGACATTGATTCTTCTCTCTTATATGGTTTTTAGACTCTAGTTTATTTCTCGGTGGGTTAATGCTTTGAATGAATGGATTCACCTGCCAGTTGTAGTCCCTTGATTTTTATCTATGCTTGACTCTGGAAAGTTTGGTTCCACGAAGATAATTCCAGGCCTTCGTGTCAATGCAAAAACCCTAAATTCAAACCTTTGTCATCCTCCTTGTAGTGCATGGACACCAAGTGTCTTTGTCCATAGATGTATGTTACCAAATCCACCTTGACGTTGTCCTCCTCCTTCCTTGCACACTCTTATTATGTAAGAAGCTCATCGTCCTTTGTGAAATTTAGAGTATCAGTGGGAACTGAATTAAATCTATTGATATTAGCTCAAAAATGACACGCCATTATGCAATTTTGCTTCTTTTATTGGTCATAGTTTCCCTAACGTTTCGAGGGGAAAGTGGGTTTGCAAAGTACAGTGAAGAGGAATATAATTTGAGTGAACCATTCAGAAAGGTAACTATACGCAGTACACTATCTAGAAATATAAAAAAAATTGTAAATTACCTTTTCTCTGAATGTCAATAAAGCATGCTTGCTCTTGTGGACAGACCCTTGTTATAGATGAAAATTTCAAAGCATTCTTCATACGAGAGTGAGCAATTACTAGCTGGATATAGCGTTGCTCGATACATAACCATTCCGCAAGGTAAATATACGCAGTACACTATCTAGAAATATATAAAATAAATATTGTGAATTACCTTTTCTCGGAACATCAATAAGGATTTCTTGCTCTTGCGGACAGACTCTTATTATAGATGAAAATTTTGAAAGCGTAGAAGTGGATGAGTTTATCTATCATAAATTACTGGTGCATACGACGCTCATCTACCACATGAAGTAAGCAATTACGTAATTTGTATCTGGTAATATCCCTGAGTTGTGTCCCTTTAAATATTGGAAAAGACTTGGTTCTCATGATTCTAATTTGTAGTCATGATGTGTGATTTCAGCCTCAAAAGTGTTTTCATCATGGGAGGCAGATAAATCTCCACAAACAGGGAGGTATTACGACACAAGAATGTCAAGAAAGTCATGATGTGTGACATCAATACGGTCTAACCGCTTGTCTCCATTAATTTATGGTTTTATTGTTTTTATTTTGAATTTTTCTGGACTTGAATAAAATGTTGTTGATTTTTTCCACCAATACCTTCTTGTGAAAAGAGAATCCTTATGCACTTGTCGCCTTAAGCATCATTATCAATGATGCTTGGTAACGAATTTTTAATGCTTCATCTTCTCAAACTATACTTTATACTTCTTAGGTTCCTGCTAAAGTTTAAAGCTTTAATCGAAATTCTTTGACGCGGGGCTGAGCTCAAGAACATAGATGAATGATTCAACATCATAATAGGAGACCTCATAGATCCTATGGAAAAAGGTCCTTGTTATCAATTGTACACAAAATATTTCTATGATCTTGTTCTAAAGACAAATATGAGCCACAGAGGATTGTTCGTTACTCAGGTATAACATCACAATTAAATCGCTCAAATTATTATAGAAACTATTTCTTGATAGTATTCTTTTGTTACGTCATGCCGTACATCAATTAACAAAGATAAATAATAAGTTGATAATAATAAGGCATGCTTCTAGCAGTACTGTGTAGTTCTAGGACTCTTGTAATATCCCCCAATACACAAACATTTTATGTAATATTATTTTTACTATTTTTATTTCTTGAATATGAATGGAAAACCTCGAATACGCTAATTGGTCCTTGGTGGAAAAATGTAATTGAAACATTATGCTTGTAATGAAAAAAAATATGAATGAGAGAGACAGCCACTTTGAATGAGAAATTATGCATGCGAAGAGTGGGGGACATGAAGGGTCACTCTCAAATGGTTTCACCGGGAGTGGGAAGGCTAGTATGGCGCTAGACCCCCCCTAGGAAAAAAAAGGGAAGTGGAACAAAGATTCTAGGAGTTGCAAAATACCTAGGATCAAACTATAAAGAAGACACCGCTTAGTATGCTTGGGGCTGGCAGGGGAAAGACGCTATGTGTTCAGTAAGATGAAGGAGACATTGCCTGGAGAAGAAGGGGCTCCTCAGTGGAGAACAAAATTGATTTTGACTATCACCACTCTTGGCATGCATAATTAGCTCGGAGGTGATTGATGATAGAGGGAACCTATGTGCCTAATCTATAGTTGGGTGTAGTATGGTTGTTCCCTTTTCATTGCGGATCATGTTACAAATAGGTTCCATTTCTGGGTTGACGTTTCTACATTTTACCAAGGTTAGAGTATATTAACATATGTGTGAATACATTTTTCCATTCTTCTATTGTTGAAAAATTCCATATTTGGAGTATTGATAAAAAGTTTCTTACGAGCCAGTGTGTTCTCATACTCTGTTCTGACTATCTGTGAAATGCCTTCAACACGATGGTTTCTCTATTGGATTAAAATGTTTAAGGCTTGCATGCTAGTGAATTCCAGATACACCGATTTACATGCATATATGTGGTCTACTGACTGTTACTGATATGTTTCCTGCATTATATATGGAACGTGTATGATTGCCTATGTTTGAATATTAGGAATATGCATTTGCTTTCTATTTTTTGGAACATGTTGATTTCATAAAGTATGAAAATGAAATTTATAGCTTCTTGTTTCCTGTGTCCAAGGTATGAAGTATGGGGAATGTATCATACTAGTGATTTATGCTATAGGGATTGGAAGTTTCCTTGCTAGCTATTTCTTGTGAAATGATGCATATGAACGGGTGCCATCATGTTCTATTTGACTAATTGTGCTTTGCTTTTGGAAATATTGGTAACTCAAAAGGGGGATTATTCCTCTGCATAGAGTTACCTGTATGCTGTATGATTTTCCTTGATGAATTAGTTTAGGGCATATTTGAGTGTGTATGAATGTGGGTGATAAAATGATGTATAGAGAACATCTAGGTCTGTGACTGGGAGCACTGCTCATGAACTAGTGTGTGATCATTCCCTATTTGGCATGACTAGGATTTCTTGGGTTAGATAGCTTATAAATGTTATGATACACCTACTCTAACTGATGCTTTGTCTATAGGTATTGTCTTTATCCAAATAAACATATTCATGTTTGGTTAAGAATTGATTATGATTGCATTGGATGCATAGATCATGGAGGAAGTAATGCACCTACTCTGTTTTACTTCATTGAAAGCTTCATGTTGTTATAGTCTTCCTAAAAATGCATCTCTCCTACTTAATTGAGGGCATATGGCTGTGTTGTTTTATGGCCTTTGTGGTTTTATAATCCAAACTATGTTCTAGGGGTTTGAGGTTTTTCCTGGGTACATGACCCTTTTAAAATTTCGCATTTGTTATTCTATGATGAGTTTTAGAGAGTTTACTGTTCTCTTACTAACATCCCATTAAGAAAACCATGTAGAAGGCCCAAGTGATGAATGGTCCTACTGGGGTGGAATTATCTTATCAATATTATAATTACCCACAACCTAACCGACAAATCCCATTTTTGGCTACTTTTGATTTGGCATTCTTTTCCAAATTGATTAATGATCCCATCCAACATGACCCTTTTTGGCCAACAATTCTGGTCAAATTACCATCATACATCCCTAATTTTGATGGGAAATAAGCTAAAGACCCAAAAAACAATGTGATTACTTTCCATCTGTGGTGTTCTTCAAACATATGCATATTGAGAAAATAGATGAAATTCCCATTTAGCTATGGTTCACCATATCCATAACACAAGTTTGGTTAAGTTGAAGCTAACTCTAAAGTAGACTGGCATACGAATAGGGATGAAACACAAAAAGACGAGGAGGCCCAATTTAGGTGGTACGAACTGCAAGTGTGTTCCTTTTAAATTCAAATTTCCCTTCCCACCTTAAAAAACTTGGTGTCATACAAAACTTGGGTTGTTTTCCTTTACAAAATTCATGCGCATTTTTTATTTATAAAACACACATGTGAAGTGTATTGTTAAAACACTTACATGATATTAATAACGTTGAATTTACCTTAGGAAAAAGAGTTGAGAGGGGGTGGAGAGGGCTTAAAGGGTTGGGAGGATTTAGGAAGTTCAAGTTGGGAAAGATGAATTGAAGGAGGGAAGAGGAAAAAGATGGGTTATAGGGGAGAAGGGGAGTGGGCCTTGAGAGCAGGGTTAGGAGAAGAAGATGTGTTGAAGAGGGATATG
This sequence comes from Pseudotsuga menziesii, assembly GCA_001517045.1. Taxonomy (NCBI): domain Eukaryota; kingdom Viridiplantae; phylum Streptophyta; class Pinopsida; order Pinales; family Pinaceae; genus Pseudotsuga; species Pseudotsuga menziesii. Next base: position 188,884 of record LPNX010794491.1, on the reverse strand, counting down.
GAGAGGAGTTGTAAGTGAGACAAGAAGATGTGTTGAGGAGGTATAGGGTGAGGAGTTTTAAGTGAGACGAGAATGACAAAGGGGGATAATGTGGAGGGGAGGTAGATGGAAGAGAAGAAGTGGGTGCTTATTTGATGCAAGAGAGGATTTTTGGATGGAAAGGTGGATGACGAGGACATGGAGGATTAGAGGAGGAATGGGGTGTGCTGGATGAGAGAGGTGGGAGGAGGGGAAAATTGGAGGGAAATGAGATGGGGTGAGAGAAACAAGAGGGGGTGTAATGAGTTACGGGGTTGGATAGAAGGGATAAGATGAAATCATTGAGGAAGGTAGTATGACACACACACACACACACATATAAGTTGCATTATGAGTTTGCTGTGGAGAAGGGGAGTTAAAGAGAATAGGGTATATAGATAGATATATACATAAAGAGAGAGATATGGAGGTGGTTAGTGGTAGGGGGGATGGGGATTGAGAGAGACAGAGAGAGGGGGGGTAGGGTTAGGGGAAGTAGGAGAGAGGGGGAGGATGAGTGGGAGGCTTGGTTAGTGGTATGAGTAAGGGAGATAAAGAGGGGATTAGGGGTAGAGAGAGAGAGAGGGGAGGGGAAAATTGGAGGGAAATGAGATGGGGTGAGAGAAATAAGAGGGGGTGTAATAAGTTATGTCGTTGGGGAGAAGGGATAAGATGAAATCATTGAGGAAGGTAGTATGACACACACACACACACACATATAAGTTGCATTATGAGTTTGCTGTGGAGAAGGAGAGTTAAAGAGAATAGGGTATATAGATAGATATATACATAAAGAGAGAGATATGGAGGTGGTTAGTGGTAGGGGGGATGGGGATTGAGAGAGACAGAGAGAGGGGGGTTGGGGTTAGGGGAAGTAGGAGAGAGAGTGAGAGAGGTTAGGGTGTTATAGAGAGGGGGAGGATGAGTGGGAGGCTTGGTTAGTGGTAGGAGTAAGGGAGATAAAGAGGGGATTAGGGGTAGAGAGAGAGAGAGAGGGGAGGGGTTTATGGTTAGAGAGAGAGGGGAGGGGTTTATGGTTAGAGAGAGAGGGGAGGGGTTTATGGTTAGAGAGAGAGGGGAAGGGGTTGTTAGGGGGGTTGGGGGAGAGAGAGATGGGTGGGGGATGGGGGTAGGTGGAGTAGGGGAGAGAGAGAGAGATTAGTTAGTAAGGGTTAAGTATAGAGAGAGAGAGCAGAGGGGTTAGTGGTAGGGACAGGAGTAGGGGGTGAGAGAAAATGGGGGCACGGGGTTGATAAGGGGTTGTGGGAGAGAGAGAGTGTGTGTGTGTAATACATGAGATGTTAAGCCCCTAGACATATGTAATATGTTGTAAATTATTTATTATTTTGGCATTAGGTTCCAGGAAAAGGGTCCTTAAGGACTTAGAGACATTATTATTATTTTTGTAAACAATTAATTAATTAAAACAACTGGCACAACAAAAAACATTAAAACATATGGAAAGAATTGACCTATAGAGCAAGGCTAAATGGGCACATTACTAGCATGTTGTACACCTATGTTTGAAATGATGGGTTCCAATTGTTGAGGTGCCCTTTAGTAGTTTGGGAGGTTACCCTTTATTTTGTAGCCCTCACTTGCACTAAGGTGCCCTCACTAGTTATTTTTAGCCAATACATGTGAAACTTGTAACTAATGGTTGTATCTCCCCCTTCCTGGCAATTCAATTTTCCTTGGTTGAATTCTAATGGATCTTATAGGGATGAGTAACCTCCTTGGATGCAATTTTTGTCCTTTGGTATCTAAAGTCCTTAGTTGATCTCCTTGGGGAGGGTTGTTGTTGCGCCTTACTTTGTTGGTTGCAATTGCATCCCTGTGGTCATTCTGACTCTATGTATGAATTTATAATTCAAGTTTTGAAGTGTTGAGGTGCCAAAGGTAGAAATAAGGGCTGGCTTGTGAAGTAGAGGTTTTGTTCCCATCTCTAAATTAAAACTTTTGATGTTCGAGTCAAAGAGTGATAGTTCCCAGTGTGTGTGGATCATTGAGATTTTTGATGTCGAGATGGTTATGGTGATGTCGACATTGAGAAAGTTGTTTGGAGATTTTGGTAGTTCAATAGTGTCGACTCCCAAGATCCGACATGTCGACATCGAGAGTAGTGTATTAATGGAAATGGATCATCTGGTCGTGTGTCGATGTCGGGATTGGGATGACTATAAAAAAACAACCTTAGTTTTTTTCCAACTTCCAATGTCTAATGTAGGAAGATCTGAGTTTCAATGTTGGAATGTTGGGGTCAGAAATTGTGATTTAATTGTGTTTCACTTGCATTCATATTTTCGACTCCCGATGTCAAAAATATCGGAAGGGCCTATATTGAGTTGGAAGTCAATAAAAATTGTTAGGACTATTTAATTTTACTAATTTAATTAATGGTTTTAAATTCTTAATTCCAACGTTTATCCTTGGATAGTTTTCCATTTTGTTTTGACTATATTCAACCTCTTCCGTGGTCGCTCGGTGTATTAAGCCTTGGTTTTGGGGTTCGATACATTACAGATAAGGATGGGGGTTAGGGGTAGTCTGAGTAGAGAGGTGAGAAATATTTAGAGAGAGAGAGAGAGAGAGAGAGAGAGAGAGAGAGAGAGAGAGAGAGAGAGAGAGAGAGAGAGAGAGGAGGGATGATGGGGGTGTGTGGGTGATTAGGGGTATGGGTAGGAGGGGGGTTGGAGGGAGAAAGATATAGATATGAGGGAGAGAATGGGGAGCAGGGGTTAGGGAGGATTAGGGAAGTTAAAGAGAAATTGAAATATGAGGTATGGGAAGAAAGAGAGATATATGGGGGGATTTGTAAGTGGTAGGGAGAGGGGGAATACAAGATATCGAGAGAGAGGGTTAGGGGTAGGGAGAGTATGATAGATAGAGAGAGGAGTGGACGAGGTGGTTATGGGTATGGAAAGGAGGAGGGGGGTTATGGGTAGTGAGGGTGTGATAGAAAGAGGAGGGTGTTATGGGACTAGGGTGAGAGAGAGAGAGAGAGGTGGCTGTTAGGCATAGGTACTAGAGGAGTAGGAGAGAGAGAGAGTGAGAGAGGGGGTTAGTAATGGTCAGGGGAAGAGGGTAGAGAGAGGATAAGGAGGGGGGTGAGAGGTAAGGGAGGAGTTGATGGGTGGGAGAGAGATATCATGGGGTGTTAGGGGCTTGGGGGAAAGAGAGAGGGGTAGGTGGAGGAGTACGAGATAGAGAAAGTGAGAGAGGAGATGGTAAGGGTTATGGGGAGGAGGGGAGAGATACAAAGAAGATGAAGGGGCTAATGATAGTGGCAGGAATGGGAGGGTGAGAGAGAAAGAGATAGATTAAAGGATGTGGTAAAGGGTAGAGGGAGGATGGGGTTTGGGATATAGATATATACATTGAAATTGAGGGGGTCAGGGGTTTGGATAGGAGTAGGTAGGCTATAGAGAAGGGAGGGTATAAATGAGGAGTGGGTTGGTTGGGGTTAGAGAGAGACAGAGATGAGGGGGTGGTTAGTGGTAGGGGGGATGGGGATTATGAGAGACAAATATGTAGGTAGGTTTATGGGTATGAGTAGTAGGAGAGAAAGAGAGAGAGAGAAGGGGGTTAGGGAGAGAGAGGGGGTGTTGTGGATATAGCTAGAGAGGAGTGGTGTTAGGTGGTTGGGAGAG